>CM021100.1:343438027-343525317 GCA_007115665.2 Sequoiadendron giganteum | reverse complement strand
TTTTTTACATCTAATGCTTAATTAATTAGTCTTGAATGATTAATAAGCCCCATCTAAAGTGTACTATAAATAAGCTCCATTCGTGGTGGTTTGTATCTTTTGGAATGTTTCACTTACTTGTGCCTCACTGATGCAGAGACAAGGAGGCTCAAACCCAATCATTCTGACAACCTACCTTCAAGGGGCTCCTAACAAGATTAATACAACCTATTTTGAGCAATCTAAACAACCTCAAAGCCCCATCAAACCAAACTCTTCATTCAACACCTTACCCAATAATCCACCCTCGTAGCACTCAAAACTCGGTCCAATCCTAATTTCTCCCAACCTTTCCAAAACACCTGACCATTTAAAAGTGGATTAAGATACCCTTTTTAGGGTTACACGACCTATTTCAAAACAAATAGTAACTCTTTTGGACCAACATGAACTTTCAATACACCTCCCTCGTTCTAGGCTTCACAATTAGGCCTAATTTCCAAAGGAACCCCCTCACAAACTCACCTCCAAACCAAGGAAACTTAAAATAGTCTTAGGGATGCTCACCAAACTCGGGATTCTCCCATTTTCAGATCCCCAAGAACTTGTTCTATTCCTCTACTCACAAATCCTCCTAAACCTTCACAAAAACAAGGGTTTTAAAGAAACTCATAACTCTAGACCTCCCCCAATCCTTCCAAAGGTTCAAACACCCCACAATACCTTTGCCCTACCTTAAAACACACTCACAATCCCATTCCTTTCAGTATTTCTCAGATTCACTACTTGAGTTCCTTACTTTCATGGTGGAAACACCCCTAAATAGCATTAGAACTTCACACCCTACTAAGTTTATTCATTATCTCGAACTCCAAAGTATTCATACACCAAACTAATCATGGTACAGGCCAATCCACTAAGCCACAGGGTTAGAACAATAGGTGGATTGGCTAGTGTTTCATGGTGTTGCCCTCAAAACCCCTAACATAGAAAAAATAGCAGTAACAAAGTTTGTTGATCCCACACACACCAACAGTGGATTTACACCTTCAAAATAGATGCAAAGAGAGTAAACACATATGCAATCAAGTATCCAAAGCCTCAAGTCATTATAGACTTGTATGGGCCTAGGCAAGGTAAAGAGAATTCAGGAAAACAAAGAAAACCAGTGATCAACGTTTTCAAAAGTATATTTTCTTATTAGAAACTGAACAAAATCAACCCTCAACTTGGGGTATTACATAAATATATCTTGATACCACCTTCCAACTACCCCTTGAGCTGATCAACCACCATAACCACCCTTTGTTAGACTTCTAAGATGGCAATTTTCCAATTTTGCTATTAATTACCATTCATTCACAACTTGATTTTGCAAATGCCACCTAACTGACCTATTAAGCCTTTTAAATACAATTGTAAATGGTCAATTAGACCTTATTATAAGGGAAAACATAAGACCCAAGCCTACACTATACCCTATCCATCTGGAGCACATTGCCAACATGGCATAAAATGGACAACTTGTTTACATTACATCTCATCTTGGCATATTTTGCAACTTTCTCATTACATATAATTTAGAGATCTTCAAATTCATTTGATGAACCTCTAAGGCTCATGTTTCTTTCATGCCAAGGTGATGGTGCCCCTGCACCATACACCCCCCCATAGAGAGAATATTTTCCCAAGAGTGAAAGCTTGCTCCATGCCTCCACTTTGCTGCTCCATACTTGTCTAAATTTGATGTGGTGTTTCTCTTGATCCCTGGATCAAAATTTGGTACTGCTCCACTCCTCATACCTGCAATCAAACAAAATTAAGAAACACGGTGCCCTACCTTCTTCCTTGTTCCACCTTCATGCTTGTACCCATCCACCTTAGCATGTACACTCTACCCTCTTGTTATTGCTATAAGATCTCTGCACTTTTGTTCCTTTTTTTGTGATCGGATCTTCAAGTTTCATGTCCTCTATCCTCCTTGTCTCATGACTCACAGTCTTCTTGTTTTCCACTCCAACAAACTTTGTCTTAATGCCTACTGACTATCCATTGACATGCTGAAATACCACATGACATCTAATTGTCCCTACAAACACATTATCAGCCTCATCTTGCCTTTCCAAAGACTCTTTCCCCTCACTTTTCCCTTTACTAGTCTGAACCACTTGGATACTCAACTCCTTATGCCATACAAAGGCATGCTTCACCCTATCCTCATGCAAACCACACATTTCCTTCTTACCCACTATTTGAGCATTACTCAATTGTTCTCCTCCTACTATTCCATCCTGATGAACATACTCTTGAACTGCAAACAAATTGGTCTTGCCACCCTCAAGCCCTAAAGGCTCTTTCTTCCCAAACATCACTACCTTAGACTTACCCTTATCCCTTCCACTTGTTTTCAAGGGAAGCAACTTAAATTTTTTATCATCCTTCTTGATGGTATATATGTTCTCCCAACCATCATATATAGACCTCCTATCAAATTTCCAAGGCCTCCCTAAGAGCACATGACAACAATCCATTGGCAAAATATCACATAGAACCCTATCCTTATGTTCCCCAATCTGAAATTCAACATATGCTTTCTCTTTTACCACCAAATTTTGATTATCGTTGACCCAAGAGACTCTATAAGGTGCTTCATGAGGTAATTTTTCTAAATTCAACTTGTCCACCATTTCCCTAGACACTAGATTATCTTGAGAACCAGAATCAATGACAACTTGACACACTTTACCTTTGCTTTTGCATGTAGTTCTTAATAGGCTCCTTCTTTGACTCAAATCTTCCTCCTTGGATGCTTGCAACACAGTTATTCTTATCATGAGTGCCTCTCCTTCTTCTTATGTAAGGTTCACTATAGGTGAAGTCGCACCCTCTTCATCTTCATGCACTAGTTGATTCCTCCTTTCTCCACCATAAGAGCTTGACCTTGCTTTTTAGGGCATTTAAAGGTTGGATGTCCAGGCTGGTTACAAGTGTAGCATCTCCCTAAGAACTGATAGTAACCTCTTCCTCCACTAAATTTGTCTCTTGAACCTCTCCATCCACCTCTTGAATCAGGTTGTTCTTGGTCCTTCTTGTCATCTCCTTGGCCCTCATTGTTTGAATTTGAATTAGGATTGAATCCTCTTCCCCTAGAAGTGTTGCCTCTTCCTCTTTCTACCTTCTCTTGTTTCCTTTTTAACTTTTCTTCAGCCCTCATTGCCATTTGAAAGCATTGTTCAACTAATGTTGGTGCCATCAAGTTGATTTCATTCTAAATGTTGAATCTTAAACCATTCAAATACCTAGCAGTCATTTCTTCCTCATCTTCTTCATGTTTAGCCCTTATGCCATCGTCCGCCCGCTGTCCCCTTATCATTCCCAAACTTAGGCCCCCCATCCCCACGTCTCAGAACATGTCCCCTACCGTCCCCCCATCCCCATCCCCAAAACCCTATGGAACACAAAAAATTTACTATGTGTCCTGATTTCGTCTCATGCCTTTCTATTGAGCACCAGTTTTGCATGCTCCAACAAAATATTTATCTACTATTGTGCAACGACATCTCTAAATAGGTGAGGATGACTTCTGTTTCTCAAGAAATCTACACATATCACTCATGTTGTTTGGTCTAAGTAATGTAGGAGGCTGCTCTGATCTTTCAAAACTCCATGCCCAAAATGCCAGGTAGCCACTCCTTTGATCTGGTCGTAGAAGAACCCTCATTGCTTGCCCCAAAAGGTACTGGATGCTTGTAACCAATGCATTACTTGTGTGTTATGGATCCTTCATCCATTCAGAAAGGATCATGCCTTTTCTCACATGCTAGAGAATGCCACTTTTGTGTGGCATGCGACTAAGGTAGTTGAGTTTGGCACATTAATCTCTTCTCAAAACATTCTTCACAACACCACACTCTTCACATACATCACCATGTAAGTACAGGGTTTCTAACTTGGGAAATAATGGCAGTAGACTACAGCTATTTCACATCAAAACACCACACCTTAGATGGAACGATTTGTTACACCCATCAAAATATATCACAAGCACAAAGACTCTAATACCATATGTTGGTAAAATGCAAAAACGTTAATGGTGAAAAATTAATTCATCATGCATTTTAGTATACAAGATACGAATAGATCCATGCCTAGAGAAATAGAGAAAGTTGATAAGATTCTATAGAAAATTTATTAGGACGATGTATCCTATATATGGCCATTAAGTGTAGACAACATCAAAATAGTGTTGGCAACTGATTCACAAAGAATTCATCAAGACCCTATGTGCCAAATAAATCTCTTAATTTGAAGACTTCCTACTATGCAGCCTGAAATGATTGTTAGATTGTTACCCTTTTCAAGGTGGTTTTGAATCTTAAGATATGAATTAGGAATAAAAATTGAAAACAAAAACTTGGGATGATGTGGTTCCCTGATATAGTTCCTTGGTTCATCTGTTGGGATATTATTTTAACTGTCAAAAGAACATTATTATTTTAACTGTGAAAGAGATCATGTTTGTCAACTTTTTTCCCAAGTGAAAATTTGCCACCACAGGAAAATGCCTCCGAGATAGCGAAAACCAAGTGAGGTTATTGTAGAGGGGCCCAACATCATTCCATAGGCTCAAATGATAAATTTCTAAGCATCCTAGTGTCTAAATACTAGCATGCTGAAGTTCGCAGCCATTTTGCACTTTGGACCCTTAAGGGATTGATCCGGTTGAATGTAGCTCGGAGCGATTTCGCATGTTTGGGTGTGAAAGAGGACCATGCCTAGCATAAACGTACCCACCTAGATGCGTTGGAATAGTTCATTTGTTCACATGAGATGCAGAATGAAAGTTGCACCACTTTGTAACTTTCAACTACTTGCATTTGACAACTTTTTTCCCAAGTGAAAATTTTCCACCACGAGAAAACACCTTTGAGATAGAAAAAAATGAGAGAGTTTATTGTAGACGGGCCCAACATGATTTTTTAGGATCACACAAGAAGTTTCTAAGCATCATGGTGTCTGAGTAATAGCATGCTGAAGTTCACAACCATTTTGCACTTTGGACCCTTAAGGGATCGATCCAGTTGAATGTAGCTCGGAGCGATTTCACGTCTTTGGGTGCAAAAGAGGACCCTACCTAGTGTAAAAGTACCCACCTAGATGCGTTGGAATGGTTCATTTGCTCACACAAGATGCAGAATGAAAGTTGCACCACTTTGCAACTTTCAACTACTGGCATTTGACAACTTTTTCTCCGAGTGAAAATTTGCCACCACACGAAAATGCCTCCAAGATAGAAAAAACTGAGAGATTTTATTGTATATGGGCCCAACAAAATCTTTTAGGATCAAACGAGAAGTTTCTAAGCTTCACGGTGTCTGAGTAATAACATGTTGAAGTTTGTAGCCATTTTCAACTTTGGACCCTTAAGGGATCGATCCTGTTGAACGTAGCTAGGAGAGATTTCACATGTTTGGGTGCAAAAGAGGACCATGCCTAGTGTAAATGTACCCACCTAGACATGTTGGAATGGTTCATTTGGTCACATGAGATGCAGAATGAAAGTTGCACCACTTTGCAACTTTCAACTAGCATTTGACAACTTTTTCCCCAAGTGAAAATTTGCCACCACGAGAAAATGCCTCCAAGATTTAAAAAAATGAAATAATTTATTGTAGATGGTCCCAACACGATCTTGTAGGATCAAACGATAATTTTCTAAGAATCATGGTGTTTGGGTAATAGCATGCTGAAGTTCATAGCAATTTTTCACTTTGGACCCTTAAGGGATCGATCTAGTTAAACGTAGCTCAAAGTGATTTCGCGTGTTTGGGTGCAAAAGAGGACCATGCCTAGCATAAATTTACCCATCTGGATATGTTGGAATGGTTCATTTGCTCACACGAGATGCAGAATGAAAGTTGCACCACTTTGCAACTTTCAACTACTTGCATTTGACAACTTTTTCCTCGAGTGAAAATTCACCACCACGGGAAAATGCCTCAGAGATAGCTAAAACCAGGAGAATTTATTGTATATGGGCCCAAAACAATATTTTAGGATTAGAAAATAAGTTTATAAGCATCATGGTGTCTGAGTAATAGCATGTTGAAGTTTACAGCCATCTTGCACTTTGGAACCTTAAGGGATCGATCTAGTTGAACATAGCTTGGAGCGATTTCACATGTTTGGGTGCAAAAGAGGACCATGCCTAGCGTAAATGTACCCACCTAGATGCATTGGAATGGTTTGTTTGGTCACACAAGATGCAAAATGAAAGTTGCACCACTTTGCAACTTTCAACTACTTGCATTTGACAACTTTTTCCCCAAGTGAAAATTTGCCACCATGAGAAAACGCCTCCGAGATAGAAAAAAATGAGAGAGGTTATTGTATATGAGCCCAACACAATCTTCTAGGATCAGATAAGAAGTTTCTAATCATCATGGTTTCCAAGTAATAGAATTCTAAATTTTTCAGCCATTTTGTACTTTGGACCCTTTAAGGGATCGATCTGATTGAATGTAGCTCAGAGCGATTTCACGTGTTTGGGTGCAAAAGAGGACCATGACTAGATTAAACGTACCCACCCAAATACATTGGAATGGTTCAGTTTCTCACACGAGATGTAGAATGAACATTGCACCACTTTGCAACTTTCAACTACTTGCATTTGACAGCTTTTTCTCCGAGTGAAAATTCGCCACCACAGGAAAAAGCCTTCGAGATAGAAAAACCTGAGAGAGGTTATTGTAGAGGGGCCCAACATGATCTCATAGGTTTAGACAAATATTTTGTAATCACCACTATTTACGAGTAATAATCTATCAAATATTGTTTCCCTTTTGCACTTTGGACCCTTGAGGGATTGAGTTGGTTGAACCTATCTCAGAGCAATTGTGCTCTCTATTCGATGGAATTAGGTGGGTAGAAAACTTAACTCCATTTTAGTTATAGTTTGGTTGGATTTCAAGTGGTCAGGAGAAACATGTTCTGGGGTAACAAATCTGGTCTAAACCTCTATCTTAGTTGGATTGGCCAAAATCCCATGTCGAGTGGCAAGGTTATCCTATTGCGAGTTTGGTGAATTGATGTCCAAGTGGGAATATTTGAGAAAATTTGTGTCATCTCTCCTATTTTTTTGATCCACTTTGCATCATGGTTCTTGTTTGGAACAACCTCATTATGTCCCCTTGTGGCGTTGTAGATTGGTGCATAGTAGTTGTTTGGTTGAATGTCATACCCTAAGGTATGTTAGAGATGACCTAGGTTGCATCGATTTCTATGAGGCATATGCTACCCCTACCTTGTCAACCCTATGGATTTGGTAAGCTAGTGAGCTCACTAGCTTTCCAATTCAGTAGGATAGACAAGGTAGGTGGTGCAGGAGCACCTTGGCACCTAGTCACAAATCTCCATGTTTGATGGTTAGAATACACCCTTGCATTAAAAATGTGTCAACAAGTGAGTTTGAAAGCCTAAAAGGCAACATGAAATATTGTATCTCAATGACATAATGGAGTCATTAGTTTAGTTAGTAGGAAAAGTGATACAATTGCAAATTTGTGAGTTGCATAATGCAACAAATTTATAATTGCAACGGTTATGTGTTTTGAAAAGTTGGTTTCTTGGTAGTTAGGGGCATTGATCAGTTATAGGAGGATGAGAATTTCTATGTAAATCCTGGAGAGGCTCGAGTTGTGGTTGTTCGATTGGAGGGAAAATAATAAAGCTTGGAAATTACCATAGTTTTCGCGAGACCGGTACTGGTACTGGTACGGGAGATTGATACGGGTATTGGTACAATATTTTTTTGAAAATAGGAGATGGGGGTACATGGAGATGCCATTTTTTTTTTAATATAAAAATTTATAATATATAGAAAATCTGAAAATATAATGACATTGAACTTTCAAAACAATAGTAGTAGTAAAGTTTAAGAATGAACATTAACTTTAAAATTTAAATACACAAAATGTCAAAATGTCAAAATTCAAATCCAAATGTCATTGTCACATTGTGTCAAAGAGCCAAAGAGTTCATACTTCATACTTCAAATTCCATAATCATAGTTTTAACTTCTAAGTTCACATTTGACATTACATATTCGATTACATATTGAAATCAGAAATATTGATAGTTTGATTGGCTGATATGCAAACAAAAAAATAAAATCAGAAATCTATCTGATATCTCATATCATCTACACCACATCAGTATCATCCATGTCAAGGTCCTCATTTATGAGGCTCTCCAAATACTCATCACTCTCTAACCTAGGTTCCTCTGTTGGTAGTAGAATTGGGGGTAAATCAATAAGGCCATCTAGTTCAACTACTTCATCCACTATGGCTGCAACATCTCCATCAGGTAAAATTTGGTCCCATTTTGCTGAAGGACCCTCATTGTATACATGATCTGCACGAGAGAGAAGGTGAAGTGAGGTATGAATGTACACCAGGTTCTCTGCTTTCTTTGACCCCAATTGGTTCCTCTTAAATAGTGAATGAATAAAACCATGAGTACTCCAATTTCTCTCACAAGATGAAGAGCTAGACACTTGTGAGAGTAATCTTATAGAAAATGATTGCAATTCAGGTGTTTCACCTCCATGGTTCCACCACCACTCTATAAGGTCTTTTTGTGCTCGCATATCATATAAAGCTTCCACGGAAGAAAATTTTCCATGCCCATGTGAAAACTTATTCCATTCACTCCTCATAATTGATGCTTCCTCACATCTCTTGAGGACACATCTACCTCTACCTCTCTAATTTGAGTTTGATTTGTAGTAGTTGCCCCTATTGCCCCTATTTTTGAAGCGTGAGAGCTCATATTAGAAAACTCATCATCAACCCTTTCTTGATCTCTCACAACCTCATATCATTCCACCTCATTTATACAAGGATCAACACCTTTTCCAAGTATGTGAAGGAAATGAGCCCTCACCCTCATGTAAGTACCTTTCCATGACATTGGGCATAATTTGCGTCAGATTATGGTTGTTCCACTTGAACCCTTTGGCCCCTTAACACAATCAACATACTTCCACAATGGATACAAGGCTTGTTTGTTTTCCCCACTTGACATTCTTGATTCAAATTCAGAAATTCTAGAGAAAAACAAAAAGAGTTAATATTCTTAAACCATAGATAATAATAGGACAGTGATTAGGTCTCACTTACAACATTCACAGTGGTTTAGATACAAAAAAACATTATGATCCATTTATGGCATGAGAATAATAGACATAAGAATAGTACATAGTTTCAGGGTAGAAGGCAAAGCATGAAAAAGGTAGGATTGTCCATACATAGACAATTAAAAGGATAGTTGGGTATGCAAAGTGAACTAGGGTAATGACAGTCATAACATGATACACAGACAAGTCTATGTATGGAGGGAAGCACTATGGAGATAGGGCAGTGATCTTAAAGAATTAAACACATAAGATAAAGAGTGGTCCAAGTTTGTGGGAGTTAAGGAAAGCTTTAGGCTTGATGCATTTAAAAGTATCTTTCAAGAACTACCCTTTTCACTTGAAGTTTTCTTGTTTTTCTTTGTTCCTTGGTTTTTTTTAGAGCAACCAGCAATGGAGAGCTGGAGTAGTCACTGTATAATGGCTGATGTATTAAAGGACTAGATACTTATTTCATTTTCAACAGTAGTGTTTTGAAAGTACCTGCTAGAAATATTACAAGATAGAATGGCACGAAATTCATGAAATAGGTTGTATAGTTGAGAGATTACAGGATTTTTTCTTTTGAGATACTCGGTGTCAAGGAGCATTTTTAAAAAATGTAGCACAATACAGTGACATGACTATCATGGAAAATGGAGATGGCAGTTAGCTTGGATTAGGATAATGACTGAAAAAACAAAGAAACTCATAAATAAGAGAGACAGTCATGAAGAAAGTTGTCAGTGGGCAGTCAAGTGACTAATGACAAAGACATATCACATTCATGAAGGTGGTTTTCATAGCATGACAATCATCCTTGCGCATGATATTTGACTTGTTTTTTTTTCCTTGGCAAGGTTTGGTTTAATCTTTTAGTGCCTTAATTCATCAAATTTCTCCTACCGGGTTCCTGAACAACCTTAAGGGTTTGGGGTTATTCTAATGGCATAACCATCATCCCACCCACTATCATCAAATGTAACTCAATTGGATGATGTAGTTGAGTGTAGGGAATGTTATTTTAGGTGTAGGAGGTGTGGAAGGATGATCCCTTGGCTTGAAAATTATGCAATAGTAGGGGCAATAAAATATACCTTTCTACAATTATATTAAACATTATTTCATTCTTACTAATAAATCCACATGTTTTTCCTTGAAGACAACTTTAAATGTAAACCATGAATCATTACAACTAATTTTAAATGTAATATACACATTTAGTTGAGGAATATATTAAGGAATATACACATTTGCATGTATTAATTTCTCATAATTTTAGTATATCAAAAAATACACTTAGTCAATGACAAATATTACAATAGTGATGGAAGAAAATCTTGAAAATATTCCCATTTTCAATACTTGTAGCAATACATGCAGGGAAATAATCCTCCCATTTCCAGCATAGATCATGAAATATATTATACTTGAGAAGAAACAAAAGGAGTTGCTGCCCATTTTCATTTTTTCATTCCACCTCAGCTGGCCTAGCTATTTGCATTCCAAAATGGTTCAAAACATGTACATCCCCTGCTCCCTACAAAACACATGGGTAGTAGCCTCTTTTTGGTTTTGTAGTATCAAAGGAATTTGGTCCACATAAAACCTGCAAATGCCTCTCAATCTTAGACATAGACTCACACAAAAATCATTAAAAGAGCAATAACTAATTAATGTTAGTCATACAGCTAACGAGACCTACTATCACCTTCATGCATGCTAGATAAGGAGGTCGATTGAATGTCATACAATGGTGATGTGCCCCTTCACTACTTTATCATCTCTCGATGACCCTACGTATAAATTTAAAATATATCACTGAGAGGTTTAACATAAAACATGTAGCATATAAGAATCCGATAAATCTAGGAGATGGAAAAGAAAGAGAAGATTGGCAACTAGAAAATGCACCAAGAACCGATGTTTCTCATACCACTAAACACTTGCACCACCAATTGATGTTGTTCTTTTCTTATATACTTTGACAAACTTTAGTATTACCGACAGTCACAATCAGAAAAGGATCAATGATAGTTGTAAATGCATATGACATCAAAGAGTAAAGGTAAAAAAGCCTTATTGCAAGGTGTTGGTCCAAAAGAGTGATCAATAACATGACTTTAAAAATTCAATGTGCATACTTACAAATCAATCGAGGGAACCATCTGGGTCTGCTCTACTCTTTATTGTGTCTATTATTGCCTCATGGTCAGACTCACGCACTTTACACAAGTTCTTGTTCGCAAGTCTACTCTTATATTTGATCAAATGAACGTTGGTGGCAACGACAAGGTTCAAATAGTGAAGAATTTTTTGATGCATGTCAAAATCCTCAAACAACCAAATTGCAACATTCTTAACTGGATACCTTCGAAGCCATGTTCCAATAACAATCAGTGGACCTATAGGATATTCTATTTTTTCTCTGTCTATAACTAGGGACTCTAATTTCTTTTTGGTCTCGATACAATGACATAGGTAATAATCTGTACCCTCTTCATTGTCTTTATCTACAATCACCACATAAATGTTCCATGCATTGATATGTTCATCTTGTTAGATTTATTTACTGAGAAACATAATAAAACTTGTAAGTAAGATATATTACCTAGTTCTAGTAGGTCCGATACATGATCAAAGTCAATGGATGATTTGATCTCCGTAATTTGTAGAGTCGTCGGGAGCTGATAAGTTTCAAGTGGGGTTAGACTTCTTACAGACCATTCGTCAACCCACTCTATTGACTTGCAATCATTCCATTATTGAAGTGTACACGCATAACAAAAGAATGCCATATTCCTTGTATGGATAGTCCATGTATCTGTAGTAGAGCTTCTAAAAAAGTGTAGCTCGCTCGATCCTATTAGTGTACAATAGTCCTCATATTTTGCAATGTTAGTATCATCTACTAAATGAAAAAATCTATAAACTAAAGAATAACCTTCACAACCTAGACCCATTGCACCATTGCACCACTGGATAATTGATCTTACATCTGTCAACTTTACACTATTTGTGTACTTTAACTCTTCTCATGCTAGGGCTCTTTTGATACATGCACTTGCTCCATCATGCTCCCCCTTTCCATGCCTGGCCTTTGAGAAGTTCCACATATGTTGAACACCACTAATCCTATGCATCCTACTCAACCAGTAAAACATTTTGGTATTCTTGAATTATGATGTACAATTATCTGAGCATATGATAGACTGACTAAATGATATGCCGCTGCTAGCCAGATCAACATAGAACATATGAAAGCAACCTTGAACAAACTCTGTA
Organism: Sequoiadendron giganteum; assembly: GCA_007115665.2. Classification (NCBI taxonomy): domain Eukaryota; kingdom Viridiplantae; phylum Streptophyta; class Pinopsida; order Cupressales; family Cupressaceae; genus Sequoiadendron; species Sequoiadendron giganteum. Next base: position 343,512,878 of record CM021100.1, on the reverse strand, counting down.
GAATGTCTATGATCATCACTGATGTAAAACTGATACTCCTTCAATACTTTCCTATTTTCCTCTGTACTATCATTTGCATGAATGAATGCTATATGCAAAAATATAGCAACCTGCATGGAGTTGTAGTACTGTGATTGCACCTCATTCTATGGTTGTAGTGTGTAGTTCTCAGTGAAGTCAACAACTAAAATGATATGATGAAGTGGAAATGTGTCCTTGCATAACTTGAACTATGAGTCCAACCATTGTGCTCTATGTGTATGCATTGCATAATCATAGACCACCTAATGATGAAAAATGCCCATAAATTGATACACTGGAATCTTATCACTGACCAATTCACACTTCTTTGCTTCTTTCCCATCTCTTAGACTCTATGCCACTGTCTTATATTTGCCAAACTCCACAATTGTGTCTCCAATTGTGTGTGTACTAGCCATGTGTTGGAAAATTGGAAAATGTTGCATGCCACCACAATGATCACATATGCCATCCAAAGATGATTTTTTGTAAAAAAAAATTGGCCATCCTCTCTTTCACATAAAATGGAAGACAAAAATTTCCTTCACGATTTAGGTGGAGGCATTATGTTACATTCCTCCAAAACATTGTCAATATGCATATCTACACATATACGTCGATAAACATCATAATGGTTAGAAAACTCAATATGAACCCTACAACAACAAGTAGTGCGTGTGTGATTTATTTTGAAATAAAAAGGCTTTAGCATTTAAAGATACCTGTGACATATTTTAATTTTAGGAAACTTTTGTACAAAATCAGCAAAAAATTGGGTTTGAGTGGTATCCAAACAATGCATTAGATGTGGCTCACGGTTTGTACTACCACTTCTCCTTCTTACAACATCTCTTTGATTAGGAGAGGTCCTTTTGTTATCCTTCCAATAATTCACAATTAAAGATGTCAAGCCTTGAGCAATTCTTGTGTCTTTTTGTGGCACTCTACCCAAAAATGCCCATAACTCATTGCTATTTGGATCCTCCACTCTTTCACACCTTCCTTTGGCTCTCATTAGAGATGATCTACTTATTTTCAAAGACTTACTTGACTTTGTAAGGTTCACCTTGTTCCTTGTTTGACTGCTTAACAGTGTTGTTGTCATCACACGTCGTGTGGCACAACTATCCTTTGTGTGTGAGGTGGAACCCATGCTCTCGTATGAACTCATCAATTTCTTTACAATGGATTTTTCACTTGACTCATTCAAAAATCTTAGCCCAAGATCCTTCATGGTGGGCCTAAATTTGAGTTGCCTCATCATTTCAACAAATAGTTGGCATCTTCCACCCTCACATAGCTTTGCAAAAAACAAACTCCATATCCTTTGTGCATATCTTTGACATGTACGTTTTGGATTCTTATTAGGCATCCATTTAAAAACATTGGAATCAATATCAATCAAAAATGTAGGTTTTCTATGCAAAACTCTAGGAGGAGTTCTCAAATGTAAATTTTTGTCAATATTGGGAAGGTCAACAACATCGGGGATAGATCGTGTACCATCAATTGGAGGTGAAATTGATGACATACATTGAGATTGATGTGTAAAGGATGTTGTACCTCCAACTTGAGATGTCATTTATGGAGTGCCTTCAAATAGAGATGTGTTTGTTGATTTACTTTCAAAACACAATGATTTTGATGGTGTGTCTTCAATTGGAGATGTGATTTTCGATGTACTTGGAAAACCACATGTTGTTGTCAATGTGTCTTCAACTAGATATGTGCATTGAGCTTCACCTATGGCTGATGATGTGCCCCAAAATTTCCTCATTCGTGCCCTTTGTTTTTCCAATTTGACATCTCTCTTAGATTGCACGGGAATTTGTGGCTATATGGGCTGCAATTCCTTTGCTTCATGAGCTACATTTTTTGATTCTCTTCTCCTTTCATTTTTAGCTACACGCTCTCTTGTTGTTAGAGGCTTTGGTCATTTCCTCAGCATGACCTTCAATGATACATGTTCACAAAAACACATAGAACAAAAGTAAGTAATGCATTTTACAAAAATATTGATATCGTTGATTACATTGCATTAAATATGAAACACACCAAAGCATTTTATGAAAGAAAGTAGTGAGCTATTTGGAATTATCAAACATGTCTATGCTAGACAATATTTTTCATACATGATGGAATTAGATGTCTTTAGGGTTAGATATTAGAGTAGGAATTTTGAGTGTGTTTGAAGAGTTGGAAAAACACCCAGAGGCTGATGTAGTACATGTAGGGATCTATAATGAACTTGTTCAAAGATTTAGAGGAAGGCTCTTAATAGACTTACACACAACTTGATCACTTAACTTACCAAGAAACACCATTTTTGATTCAGAGAGGGGTGTAAACCATTCAATACAAAACATCAATGAGAATCAATCAGATTCCAAAGAAAAACTAGATGTTCAACTGAAAATCCCAACTTCTACCAAGCTTTCCCTTGTAACGTAGGTAACCTAGTTCAAGGGCCTTTTCACCTAGATTTTCCAAAACACTTGAAACAATCAGGGATGATTAAGATACCCATTTTAAAGTTATAAAACATAGGTAAACCCCAGCATCAACTCCTTTGGACCAACATTGAATTCCAATAGACCCACCTTGGAAAAGGCTATTCAATTGGCCTAATTTACAAAGAGAATACCTTTTAAACACTACATCTTCACTCAAAATCCTAAAACAAAAGTATTTTATTTGTCAAAACCTCAAATTTCCTTATTTGTTTCCAAGTCCAAGACCTCTAGACCCCTAATACACCAAACCCTCAATTACAAGCAAAATACTTGGGGTTTTAATGAAAATCCTATCTCTCAAACCTTCCAGACCCATACAAAGCACCAAGACACTTACTAGACCTTGAACATGGTGAATAATACATTGCATGGATAGTCCTTCCCACATTTTGTCAAAACACCACTTGAAACCCTAATTTTCACCATGAAAAGACCCTGCTACAGTCCTAGAACATCATCCCAAACACCCACCCTTGACCCCACAACATTCTAAATATGTTAGCCATGTATTTTAAAAGTTAGAGGACCCATTCCACAAGTTACAGTAGGCAAAAAAAGTATAATGGGTCGAATTACATAATGAAACTCCTCAATCCAAGAACACTGTGAAAGTAGGTAGCAGCAATAAGAAATATATAAATTTTTCTATAAAAAGAGTTAGAACCTATAAATAGATGAAAATGAAAGATAATTCATTAATCTACAACATCCAACTGGTTTCATATCATCTTAGAGTCCGTAGAGGCCGTACAACAACAAGAAAAGTGAGAGAAACCAGTAAATTTCTAGAAAATAATGTTCTTCTTAATAAAAAATGGAGTACAAATCAACAAAAAACCTCTCCTTCGAGGCATTGAAGGTTATTAAACATATTTTGATTTCATTCCAGCTCCCTAAATCTCTGTAACTTTTGCATCTTTTAGCAACTTTTCTGACCACATTTAGCCAAATTGCAAGCTATGACACAACTAAACTCCCTTAGCTCCAAATACATTATAAAATGGTCTAATTGACCTTACTGAACACAATATACTCAACATTAACTAAAATTATATCATTTTACCATGCTCACTAAATATGACATTTTTGACAAAATTGAGCTTACAAGATGCTCCTACAATAGAGGCCTGGAACGTTGATTTTGAAGTTGTGGACCTTTTGAATAGCATTATTGAACTTGAAATTTATAAAGATTATGATGAACAATTCACGGATTAGATTTTCTAGGAATATTGAGTTTATTTCATTCTGTTAAGAGTGACTATTGTATGAATACAATATTTTGAGCAATAGACTTACATATGGTGGGTTTTGTTAAAATCTCCAGAGGTTTAGAATGGCAGTCATCTTGAAAAGAATAGCTTGTTATTTATGGATGATCTTTGTTTTGTTTTAGATGTGAATTGGTCAGTTCAACATTGAATTGAGATTTTTGAGATTGAAGATTGTTTTGTCTCCCTTCTCTGCATCACTGACCTAGGGAATAAGTTGTTGCCACCTAACTGAAAACTAGAGACTCTTGTGTTTATTTTTCTCAAAACCAAAATTTTGATTGTCAACGAAGTCATGAAGAATATGAATTCAAAGAAGGGTTTGTGATGCTATATCTTATAATTATTTACTATTTCTTTGGGAATGAGGTAACTTAGAAAGACAATAAGCATTCTCAATTGCACAAAAATTTCCATTTTTATATTTATTAGAAAGGTAAATGGTATGAATGAATGTAAACTTGCATTAACAACTATGTCAACTCACTTGAATTTATCTAAGCGCATGTTCAATGAAGGTGAATTTTTTATGGAACAAAAAAATTAATGGACACCTGCATTAACATTGATGAAAGCTATTAGGTTTTCCAAATTAGTTGAAAAAGAATGAAATATAGTGAATTCCACCAGCCATGTTGGAAATGGACTACTATAAGCAATGCAAATAGAATTCATATGTAAATTTATGTTAAGTAAATGTCATGTTTTTAATTTTTTTTTTCTTCAAACTCATAAAAATAAAACTTTTTTATGCAAATCCCATCTAATTCAATGTTGAATTCTATTTCAAATTGTTATGATTAATAAAATCATTAAGGAAATTTAGTTTATATTCTCAAAAACAAAAAATATACTAAATATAAACATTTCAATTTACCAAAATTAATATATTACCTCAGATAATGTAAAATGATGTAGAAACTTCAAAATGTCTTCTTCTATGTTGTCTACCATGCAGATTGGTGGTACAAAGGTGATGGATCAAGCATAGATTGGTACAATATGAAGTCAATTGCAGAAAAAAGGCATTTCTGACTCGAATAAAGTGTTGAACTAGAAAACTTCATGAGAATGTGGGCCTGAATCACGGGGTCAAGCCTTATTTTACCATTTCAACTTAAAACACATTTGGCACTCGCCAAATTTGGAGAGTGCCAAATATGTTGTTTTGAAAAGGAGAGACCTAAGAGAGAGGGAGAGAGACAAAGTGGGAGAGAGATAGAGGGAGTGAGAGAGAGAGGGAGAGGGAGAGGGTGTGGGAGGGAGAAACCTAAGAGAGAGAGGGAGAGAGGATGGGAGGGAGACACCTAAGAGAAGGAGAGGGAGTCAAAGTGGGAGAGAGGGGGTGGGAGGTAAGTGAGGCCTAACAGAGAGGGATTGTGAGAGAGGGCATTGGAGTGACACTAATTAGTGTAGGTAGCATGGGAGGGAGTGAGACCCAAGAGAGATAGACTTTAGAGGGAAAGAATTTATTCAGTTGTATGGTGGGGGGGGAAGACCTGAGAGAGGGAGTGGGAGAGAGAGAGGGTAGGAGGGAGAGACTTAAGAGAGAGAGGGGGGGAGGGAGAGGGTGTGGGAGGGTGAAACCTAAGAGAGAGATAGAGAGAGGGTGGGAGGGAGACACCTGAGAGAAGGAGAGGGAGTCAAAGTGGGAGAGAGGGGGTGGGAAGGAGAGACCTAATAAAATAGGGTGGGAGGTAAGTGAGTCCTAATAAAGAGGGATTGTGAGAGAGGGCATTAGAGTGACATTGATTAGTGTAGGTAGCATGGGAGGGAGTGATACCTAAGAGAGACAGACTTGAGAGGGAAAGAATGTATTCAGTTATATGGTGGGGGGGAAAGACCTGAGAGAGGGAGTGGGAGAGAGATAGAGAGTGAGAGAGAGAGAGGGAGGGAGTGGGAGAGAGAGAGAGAGGGGGTAGGAGGGAGAGACTTGAGAGAGAGAGAGAGGGGGGCAGGGAGAAATCTAAGAGAGAGAGGGACAGAGGGTGGGAGGGAGACACGTGAGAAGTGAGAGAGGGAGCCAAAGTGGGAGAGAGGGGGTGGGAAGGAGAGACCTAACAATGTAGAGTGGGAGGTAAGTGAGGCCTGACAGAGAGGGATTGTGAGAGAGAGTATTGGAGTGACACTAATTAGTGTAGGTAGCATGGGAGAGAGTGATACCCAAGAGAGATAGAGTTGAGAGGGAAATAATTTATTCAGTTATATGGTGGGGGGCAAGACTTGAGAGAGGGAGTGGGAGAGAGATAGATGCAGTTAGAGAGAGAGGGAGGGAATGGGAGAGATAGAGAGAGATAAATAGAGAGAGTGGGTAGGAGGGAGAGTCTTGAGAGAGAGAGAGAGGGGGCAGGGAGAAATCTAAGAGAGAGAGGGAGAGAGGGTGGGAGGGAGACACCTGAGAGAAGGAGAGGGAGTCACAGTGGGAGAGAGGGGGTGGGAAGGAGAGACCTAAGAAAGTAGGGTTGGAGGTAAGTGAGGCCTGCTGGAGAGTGATTGTGAGAGAGGGCATTGGAGTGACACTGATTAGTGTGGGTAGCATGGGAGGGAGTGAGACCCAAGAGAGACAGACTTGAGAGGGACCCTAGTTTTTCTAGAAGATTCCCCCAAGGGGAACCCAACTTATAGGGGGATGTTCTACCACAAACAGCCAGGATGAGGCAGAGGTGTAGAGGTAGTGGTGGCGAGGAGGAGAGGCAGCAGGAAGAGAAGGACTAGGTAAAGGAAGCCAAAGTGGCTTCATAGAGACCTCGGAGGTGGTGGATGATGTCATCCCCTCCACTAGTTACTCTTGTTTCATCAGCCCCTCTAGCCCTTGCAACATCTAGGGTAGCTCTTGACATCGACGGTGTAGGATCGAGTGCACATCCTCACCCTGACCCATTTTGGTTGCCAAGGGTACTAGGTATGATAGTCATTTGTGTTGTTTCATTTTAGTATTTCTATTTTTTTATCTCATGCATATATACATATATCATGTTTCAATTTTATATGCTTCATGATAGTGATGTATATTCTTCTTCTATAGTTTTCGTGGATACTCATGGATGGATTGGGTTCTTCACCTAGTGTATATCAGAGTTGGCCCCTATTGTGCCTATCTAGGGGTAGTTTTAGATGCATACTAGCTAGTGTTAGTGGGATGTCATGTCCACCTTTTTGAGCTAGTAGCACATCTAAGGACTACCTACAAGGAGGCACATGTGGAGATAGTGTAGAGGACAAATGATGTTACCATTCTTCAATGGTAGCTCAACTAGCTATCGGGGGAGTTGTGGATGACACTCACAGAGTGAGACATAATCATTAAGAGGGATGAGGCCATCAAGCAGGTGCGTGATGCACTTTAGAGCCGTCTCGATGACCTTGCGAGACACCCAATAGTTGTGATCTCGCTAGGTGACCAACATCTATAGTAGGAGCTCATCCAAGCCTACATGCAGATATTCTCCCTCTAGGGAGATATCAAGGGGATGCGTGCATCCATTTCAGCCTCACACTCGCACCATTCCAAATCTACTATTGGTATGCAACCTTGTCCGTAGCCATAGCCAGAGCCAGAGGGTTCTGAGTCACATGCCTCAATTGTAGAGAGCTTTATTTTGTACATTATTTTTGTAGTCATGATATATATTTGTATATTTTTTTTGCATAGACATTTACACACATATTTAACATCCACTCATTTTTTGATTATATTGACCCGATACATGTACATGACATTTGATATATATATATATATAAGATATTGATTATGAAATTATGGCATTGTGTACTTTGATGTGTATGTTCCTTACTTTCATGTAGGTTGGTGCTATGGATCTTATATATATGTATGGATGTATTCTTACATTAGATGCTATCATGTTTTAATGAACACACATAGGTGTATGTTAATTAAATACAATAATGATCCAACTACCTTAAAATATATAATGTAATGCACAAATACACAAATAGTAAGATACATGTATGTATGTCACACACACACACATGATCACATCATAACACAAAAAAAATTCATAGTGTGTTCATGAATAATGTCAACATATGCAATGCTTCAACCCTTAAAGAGTGAACACTACACATATGACACATTAGAAACTATGCATAGTATCAATGAAGATGCATCTCATTAACGGGTTCTTTTATAGGTGTTATGTCCATAGATAATAATCCATAAGCGCCCAAACCATACATGAAGATGAAAATGTAAGGGCCTTACCAAATAGAACTAAATTTTCCGGTCTTATCATGTGGTGCATTTACATTCCTCTAATTCTCATAGAGTACCAGGTCACCTACCTTGAAAGTTCTAGCAAGTAAACTTTGATTATACTATTTGGATAATGATCATTGATAAGATTTAAGATGATCGAGGTCCTATATTCGATGCTCATCAAGCATCTCTAGCTAATGCAAATGATTGGATTAGTAAGTTTTGTCATCAATTAATCCTTTAAGGGAAACTCGTAAAGATATAATTTCAAACTCGAAAGGTATAATGGCTTCGACACCATACACGAGGTTGTAAGGTGTTGTTCCCATGACTATATGAACACTCATGCGATAGTCCCATGAAACATATGTGAATTGAACATGCAAATCCTTACCATGTTTGTTAACAATTTTACAAAGAATGAGCTCAAGATTTTTATAAGACACTTTTGCTTGGCCATTGGATTGAGGATAATATGGTGTAGAAAATCTATGTTTTATGTGAAATTTTTCCAAAAATAGCTTTACTTCCTTATTCTTGAATGGAATAACATTGTCAGAGACAAGTGTAGCAAGCAATCCAAAATGAGAAATAATGTTTTTTAAAATAAAGCTACAAATAGCCTCAATGTTCATGGATCGAAGCAAGATGGCTTCAACCCACTTCATGAAGTAATATATAGTTGTGATAATCAAATTGCTTTCTTTAGAAGAAGGAGGTGATATTTTCCCAATTATATCCAACCCCAATTTTTCAAATGGCCAAAGAGAGGTCTGGTTTTGTAGCTCTTGTGTAGGTGCATGAATAAGAGGACTATGTTGTTGACATTGTAGGAAATTTTTAACAAAATGAAAGGAATCTTGTTCCATCTTTTTCCAGAAGTACCCTATGTGTATCAATTTACTTACCAAAGAATTACCACCAAAGTTTCCACCCTGAGAGCCTGAATGAGCTTCTTTAAGGGTAAGGGGTATTTATGTTTTAGTGAGACATTGAAGAAGCAAGAAATTATAATATTTTTGATAAAGAACATCAGACAAGACAACATAATAGACTAAAATATTTTGTATACAAGTGTGATTACTTTTCGTTGCATCATCGATAAAGTTTTTGATCTTCAGGTAGTTATAAATTTTAGAAAACCATTCTCCCGAGTCTATGTGAGAACACACAAAAGCATCAAATTTAGACCGATCCAAAAAATTTGGAGACTGAAGAACCTAAACCATGAAGTGGTATTCTTTTGTATCCTCATCCAAACATACTATGGAGGCAACGCTTTCCATGGCATCCGCATGTCGATTCTCCCTCCTAGGGACACTATCTATCATGAAAGAGGAGAATTGTTTAAGAAAGGTCTCAGTATCGAGATAAATTACTATACTTAGCCTGATAGGTTCCCATAATTTGGTTCCCAATAAGATCAAAATCATGAAGTATGCTAAGATTTTTTATTTTTAATGTGATCAAGGCACACAAGCCAGCAATGGGGGCTTCATACTCAACAATGTTATTGGTACAAGAAAAGTCCAACCCAAAGGAGAGAGGGACCAACTTACCTTTAGGCAATGTTAGAACTACACCCACTTTGGAGCCATTCTACCATCTTGACCCATTGAAGTACATTTCCCATTCAAGGCCATAATTGATTAAAAAAATCTTCTCATCAACAAATAAATCCAAGCTAGGAAATGAGTGAGATGAAGGAGCATCTACCAATTGATTGAAAACCACTTGACCCTTTATCAAATTATGAGTAATAAACTATATGTCAAACTTAGAAAGCAACATCACCCAGTTTTCTAACCTCCCAACAAGGTCGGTACTGGAGAAAAAAAGCTTTAGAAGGTCACTTTTTACAATGAAATGTATTTTATCATGAAGAAGGTATTTCCTTAGCTTCTATGTAGAAAAGATGAGAGTAGGACATTGCTTCTCCATGGATGAATAACAATTTTTATAATCAACAAGGACATGACTAATGTAGTAGACCGCTCTCTCTCTCTCTTGGAATCATCATACTAGGCAAGAAAATTTGTCAAAGCATATGGTGATGTTGCGAGATAAAGAAAAAAGGGTCTATCTTGCATAGTCGACATTAGTACGGGTGGATTGACCAAATAGTTTTTGATTAAATCAAAAGCTTTCTAGCACTCTTCATCCCATATGAAATGAACATCCTTTTTTAGAAAATGAGTGAAAGGAAGGGTATGATCACCCAATACAGATATGAACCTTTCAATTACCTGAATCTTCCCTTGTAAACTTTGAAACTCAATAATATTCCTAGGTGGAGGCATGTTAAAAATTGCATCGATCTTATTTGTGTCAACCTCAATTCCATGATGAGAGACTATAAATCCTAGAACTTTGCCTTCGTCTACACTGAAGACACAATTAAGCAGATTAAGCCTCATTTTATAGATTTGAAGCCTTTCAAATATAAGACAAAGGTTCTTCACATGATCCTAATGAGTTATAGACTTCACCAGGATATCATCAACATAGTCCTCTAGAATATTGTGAATGAAATCAAGAAATATTAGGGCCATCGCCCGCTAGTAAGTAGCTCCCATATTCTTTAACCCAAAGGGTATGACCACATAATATAAAATACCCCAAGGGTTAGTGAACGATGTCTTGTACTGATCCTATGGATTAATACAGATCTGATTGTAACTTGAGAAACCATCCATGAAAGACAACAAGGCATGGCTAGCCATCGAGTCCACAATCATATCTATATTAGGTAACACAAAATCATCCTTAAGAGAAGACATATTAATATCATGAAAGTCGATGCATATATGAATATGGCCATTTGGTTTAATAACAACGACAATATTTGATATCCAATGGGAGTAGTCAATTAGATGGATAAAGCTTGATTTTAGTAGCTTCTCTATCTTGATCTTAACCAACAATGTGACCTTGGGATTAATCTTTCAATTTTTTTGCTTAATCGACTTGGCATTAGCACATAAGATGATATTGTGAACCACTATAGACTCATCAATACCAGTCATGGCCTCATACGTTCAAGCAATGATATCAAGATGAGAATGTAGAAGATCCAAATGTTCCTTAGCTTCTTCTGAAGAAAGACACTTCCCAATATTGATCACCTTTTCCAAAGACTTAGGATTCATAGAGATTTCAATAGTATCTCCCTTGAGGAGGGAACCATGATCCACAGGATACGATATCAGGATGCCATCCTGAACATTATCTAGAGGGTCCTCCTCATTAACATTGAAGATGAATTCTCCAAAATATTCCCATTCATTCAGGCGATACAAGAATCATCTTTTGTGATGAGAAGGAGGCAAAGGGGAGTAGTCACATAAGTGCTTCATTTGAAGAAATGATATCTAAAGGGACTTTTTCATCTTGCACCCCATCCTCTATTAGTTCAAGATGGACCAAACTAAGTGGTTCAACCGAAACCATGCTAACACGCCACCAAGGTTTCTGCTTGGATTGTTCAATAGAACATTCCAAACCCAAGTAGTTCTTATGAAGCTTGACCTAGATAGGGACTTGGATTCCTTGATCAATACTTCCAAGGAATTTTCACCCATAGCCATATTGAGAAGTGAGTCTATATCCAAAATTGTAGAGGGTTTGCAAAACCTCAGAAGGTGGTGGTTCCATATAGAGAGCTTCATTCTACCAGTGAACATCGAACGCATATATGAGAGCACAGCCATCTCCTTTAGTTTATTCTCAAACATAAACCTCCTTCATAGGAGAAAAATTATCCTCCTCAATAGGGGAAGGACTGGTCTCCTGAATAGGATTAAAGTTTTCCTCCTCAATGCGAGTATCATCCACTTTTTCATTAGAGGAATTTGAGGTTATCAGAAGTTTTAGATGAGTGGGACTCACTTTGTGTTCTTTAATGAAGAATTTAGAGAATTCCAAGGACTCCCAATCATCTCCAAGGAAAGCATTCAATTAAGAAGAAGTAGATGGGGAAGACTTGGGACTTTCTTTTTTAGATGGTTTGTCCTTAATGATTTTTGCTTCACAGACAACCTCCATGGAGCGTATCACCGAGGAAAATGTCATAGAATCAAAATTTAAATATGGAATACAATTTTTAAGAGTGGAGAAAACCAAATCTCAACCATCAACCGATAACTCACAAAGGTGAATAGCTTTCGAGTCAACTTTGACGATGACCACTCAATTATTCACAACAAACTTTAGAGAATGATGTAGAGTGGAAGTTATGGAACCCATAGCATGAATCTAGGGTTTCCTAGAAAGAATATTATAAGGTAAAGGGTCATACATCACATTAGCCAGATTGGGTAGGGTAATGGGAACTAGCTACAAAGGCAATATTATCATGCCTAGAGCCTGACAGTCAGTATTATCGAACCCACAAATGTACAAGGAATAAATAGCTAGAGAAGATGAATCAACATTAATATTAGGTAATAGATCAATACCAGAAACATTGAGAGTCGAACTAGTGTCGATGATGGTATGTGTAATACCAATAGTATTAACATTAACTATAATCATCAAAGGATTTGCTTTCTTTTGCACATTCAAAGGTTCGATTTCTTGTAGATAGAACGTGATATTTAAGAAATATGCATGAATATAAGCCATTAGTGCATTAACATCCATCGACCTAGTGGAGGTAGGAAAAATAATATTTTGCAAGGCTTCCTAAAGCATTTCTTGATAAACTCAGGTGATCTAAAGAAAATCCCAAAGTGAGATCTTAGCTGGAGTAACATGAAGTTCCTCAACTAAATTATAATCACTTGATGCTTTAGTCATAGGTTTAGGTGTTGAAGGAGGGCTTGGTTGAGAAGGTCGTAAAGAAGTAGGAACTTAAGTAGGTTGAGATGTAGGAATAAAAGGTCTTTTATCCAAGTTCTATTTATTTCTTCTTGTATTATATGTGTGCCCAAAAATGTTGTAAGAAGTAGAGTCGATATCTTTTATGAACATTTAATAAAAATCAAGTGAATCATCGCGATATGAAATCCCATAGATAGAATGATCCTTCTTAGGAGAAGGGTTGGCTAGGGTTAAGTAAATGACAAGTTTCTAAGGGCTTGGAGGAGCCACAAAATCCAGGACAACATTTATCGACTCTTTAGCCTACATGGAAGAGGTTTATTCAAAATATTTACAGATAGGGGAAGAAACTTCTAAGAAATCATCTAGAGCATCATCCAGCATATCGGAATCCTTTTTAGAAAAATAATTTTCATAGAGATGATTTAAAAAAAAGAAGAAGATCTAACATGTTTCACGTCAGGTTCACCAAAGTGTGAGATAAGGGAGATTCACTACACATGAGTCTCTTTGTTCTCAAGAGAATCCTAGGGAATGAATTTCCCTTATCCACCTCAGCATAAGGATGCATACATTAATTATTAGAAAAGACTACTTTAGATCCTAAGAGAGTGAAGCTCCTAGATCTCTACCTCTTCCAGAGGAGCTCTCAGCCAAAGTACAATAGCATAGATTTAGGATGCTAGCATGGCATACTGGTGTCCCAATGGCACGCTAGCATCCGAAGAAACAAAGAGCTCAAGAACTTAGGTGAGAAAAATAGAGTTTCACTACCTAACCCAAATCTAAGGTGTACTTATTAGACTGATAAAACAAATAACATAAAATATGGGAAAATATAAAGAAAACTTTGGGAAAACTTACTAGCAATCAGACGTCTGAGTCTTCACTCCAAGCTCAACTTTGACAACCTTCACAAAAGGAAAATGAGGAAATTGTTTTGGGCTATATAGGGGTCTGCCATAGTCAGACCCCCACTTTGGTGTTCCCACATCCATGAATATCTAGATAGAAATATAATGCAACCAAAATGGGCAAAGGGAGTGGTGAAAGAAAACCCCACTTCAGGAGGAGAACCTACACCACCAAGTAGTAAATGAAGAAAGAGATCTAATCTATTCAAAAATAGAAAAGAGTTCGAGAGAATTACCAACATGCCTCATCCCCCTCTTGAACAGAGTGACACACCATTGAATTCTTGCTAGAGAGCTTTGGTTGCTAGAGGGACCTCAATCTAGCAAAGATTCATTTGTAGAATTCTTGCTATCAAGAGTATAAGAGATTCAAGATTGAAGTTGAAGAGAGAAACTTGAGTGAATGAATGAACCCCTAAAATGAGAGAAAATGAGGGGTTTTATTGCATGCAAGGGAAAAAAAAAGTCGTTAAACCTGAAAAAATGACTACTAGGACACATTTTAAGAGTAAAGATTTGAGATTCTTCATTTAAAACTCAGAAAACCATCAAGACGTTAGCACATCGTGCAAACGTCTGTGCACCGTGTAGGCATTGATAGCATAAGTTTTTCGGGAAATGTTTCATCAATTTGTTGTTTCTTTTCCATTGGTCTACATGGAGCTAGTATTGTGAGATTTTGACCCATGGGATTTTTTCCATTAATCCGTTTAGGCTTTAGAAATGCTAGGAAAAGTGCTAAAATGTGGAATTGCCCCTAGGTGCAATTCTGTCACATTACAATTTTAAATGTTTAGATGTATTGTTAAGGTATGTAAGTGACTCTAATAGTTGTAATGACTATGTTTAATGAATGGAAGGTATGTGAGCATAGAATTTTGAAGAAAATAGAGAGTTCTAGTATTAGAGGGTCATTATCAGTGTGAGAGAGTGTATGTTGTGTGTTTGGTGCATATTAGAGTTAAATTTCAAATTTTCCATTATTTTTGTATTTGAGTAGGACTGGTATTCTACTTGTTGTATTGTTCTGGTAGGGATTAGTGTCTCTTTTCAATGGGTATTGTTTTCTCTAGTAGGTTGGTGCCCGCAGATTTATTTATGGATTGGTGTCTCTGATAGGTTGGTGCCTACATCACATTGTAAAATTCACTTATTTTATTCCATCTTGTGATATTTATCACTGTGGTTTCCCCATCTTGGGTTTCCACGTACATCTGGTGTTATGTGTTATCTTTTGTTGTGCTTTGATTAATAGATTTTATGGTTGAATGTTCTTCATGTTGAAAATATATATAATAGTTGTAAAAGTAAAGGTTTCAAAAATTATTTTGATCTACTGATTCAATTTCTCCCTCTCATTAGATTGTGTGCCCTTTAATTGGTATCGGAGTTGGAAAAAGTCTAACAACTTAAGGTAGATCTGGGATGGCACATGGAAATTCATTTAGAAAATAAGTACTAGGTTTTGATGGATCTTGTAGATACTGAAAAATTGGTCTAGGCCTGCGAGTACCACTTTCGACATAATTTTCTATTATCCATGGTTATGATTAAATAATGTTTATTATTTAATTACCTTTTCTGAATACATATTTCCTCTATTAATTAAATACCCCTTTTAATTAATTCATAATGACCTTTATTCAACTTGATTAATTAAATAAATCATGTTTATTTAATTATGTCACTAACTAATTAATTCTTTCTTCTTAATTAAATAGTTTATTATTTAACTACCCCCTTTATCATATTTCAACTATAATAAAATATTTATTATTTAATTATTCATTTAATCCTTTTCAAAGAGTCAATTAAATAAATTACATTATTTATTTAATTTAAGCTCTCATTTTCGAATGTTGAATTAAATTAACATTTAATTCATATTTATTTATTTATGTCACATTCCTTTGTCATTTTAGTTGACTAATCATTCACTCACCTTCTGACTCAAGATCTATTTTTAATCCACCAGTTATCTCTGGATTCAACATCTAATCGTCTCTGTGAGAAGACTCTCTGTCACAACTAGTCAGTTAACTAGTTATAACTCATATGCATGAATGTGTTTATTAATTAAATAGATTTATTTAATTAATTAATTCATGTTATGAATTCGAATGAATTATTCTTCAAGTTCTAACTTTTTCTTTGACATTCAAAGTCTATTTCTTCTATTTTTGAAGACTCTTAATTGAAGATTAAATTGTTTATTTAATCTAGAACTCTTGTTCTTTCTATTTTCGAACAGTCTTGACACAATATTAAGTTATCATTCTAATTTAATCTTTATCCTGCAGTCTTTCCTAACTCATGTTCTAATTGACACAAAACTCACATTGCATGACATTCATCAATCTCATCCATTGATCTCTCTTTTGAATCTAATCCGATCCTTCGAAAACCCAAAATCTATAAAATGGCCTGTCATTATCATTATTCTTCCTCTCCCAAAATCAATACTTTTGAGAAGAAACTTAATCTTTGATCTTTTGCTTAGACATTCAAAAAGGTTATGCTTCCATCAATACTAAAAATCTGAGGGCAAGAATATTGAAACAACAAAATGGAAAAGGACAATCGAGATAATTCGAAGGAGTGGACGCATATTCAATGAGATCTTTTCAATTATTTGTTTAGTTTCTTTATGTTCATTTATTTGTTCTTTGTTGTTTTGATTTAGATTATTTGTTAGATTAGAGTTGATCATTTTAATCTATGCAACTATAGCATTAACCCCAGAAAATCTACGTCTACATTTCGTGAACCCGACATGAACACGCTTCAAATTTGCACATCTTTCCATCTTTCCATTTTCTTATTTTGTAGGAATCGTACATCACCCCTCATCTGTTCAAATAAATGATAAATCTGTATTCGTGAGCCGCATCTGTTACATCTAGCAACGCATCTGACATTTTGCACCGCATCTGACTGTCAACATTTCGCATCACGCCCGACTGTCAACATGAACCACATCCACCTGTCAACATCATGTTGTATCTGCCTGGTAAAAGATTTTTCACGTTTTTATTAACTTCCATACATTCACGTTTTCATTTTTTCGCTAATCTTTGTTTGCAGTTATGTTAAGGGGGAATAACTTAGTTTTTGTAGGACGAAGCATAGAAGACCAAATAAAAAACCAAAAAACATATTTTTCTGCAAGATGAAAGACGAAGACAAAAAAGGAACTACTGATCAGTTTGCGTGCAGGACCTAATGACTTTTTTATTTTTTTATTTGGAAAGCTTTCTGTTTGGTAGATAAATAATTGTCATTTGGATTCAAAAGAATCAATGTTTGCTTTGTCTGGTGCGAAATAACATTTTGTAACCCTTTACGATTCGGTATATCAAAGTATCCTCTGCCCTTGCGTAGTCATACGATCTTGGGTGTAAGAGAAATGGTTACTGACTCTAGAACTTGGGCCTGTCTTGGTGGGAAAAAGTAGTCACCCCAAGATGACTCAGACTGGTAAGACAATTTAGCCAACAACTTCCACTTGGTATATAAAAATGGATTTTTGGGGGAAACCCCAAATATCATGCTCACTATTCCGAGGAGAAGCGCAGAAACGGTCTCTCACCATACTGGATGGTGCTCCACGAATAGAATGCCCTTACTAAAAACCATGTTGTAGTTTTTCCAAAATCTTACCTATTTGTTGGTGCAGCAGGTTCGGACCTATGAAGTCGTCTTACATTCTTACGGTTCATGTGTGGAGATGATATGTATTCCATGGGAGTTCCATGGGTACAGTAGCTTGGCTGCCCCATATAAGTGAGTGTCATGGAGGGGAGCCAGTGGGGTCAAGCTACTAGTCATCCGCCTTAAATATGTGTAGCTTGATTTATCCAAGTAAGAACTCAGTAAATATTGTCCAAAAAGCCTAGGTTGTAAATGTTCTCTGGTTTTAATAGATCTATCACTGCAAAACTAAAAACACATTGAATTTTGTACTTGTTTTTGCTGTATTCATCAAAAAACTGATCAAACAAATGGAATCAGTCGAAACAATCTTCTAAAAACTGCAAATGTCGAAGTGGGTCATAAATTTAATTTTTAACACCGCATCTGTCTTAGAGAGTCGCAATTGTTAGGGTAAATGCCGCATGTGTCTATCAACAAAGTCCACTTTTACACAGTTTAGATATTACAAGACGCAACTGTCAATTTTTGAGTCGCATGTGTACATTCAAGCCACATCTGTCAATCTAAAAGTTACATGTGTTTTTCAACAAGTTTAGGTTTACAGTGTATATTCTAAGTCGCATATGATCGCCGGAGTCACATCTATCATACGGTAAATTGCATCTATCAAAAAACCGCAACTTCCTATCAACATTCGAAACCAAGTTTAGTCAAAACACCACATGCACATTGTAAACCACATTTGACTGTCAACAAAAAACTTTGAAAACCCACAAACTGAGTCTGAAACATTACTGTCTTTTTCACTTTTGTTTCTAAAGATCAACCTTGGATAGAAACTGGAAAAAAAATTCTCAAAAAAAAAAGAACCTTGCATTATTAGGTGTCATATATGTCCTAGTCATAGTCATCCTAAGTTGCATGCATTTAGATACTTTCTAGGAAATTGCATATAGTAGAATAGAACAACTTTTTGCATCATTGGATACGTTCATGTTCTGATTTTTCCTCATCATTGAACCTAGTCACTTTGGTCCTATTAGTGAATCTTTTCAGCTCAATAGTCTAGTTTGAAAAATTCACCTTGTCAACTATCTTTGTCCTATGATCAATTTCCTCGGTCAAACTCAAATCATTTCATGCATAAATTTTGTAGGTGGTAGGTTATACCCATTTTAGAATCATTTACCATCATAGTCTACTCGAGATTTTGTATATTGTCCATCCTACCATATGTCATCTTAGTATACGTCATTTTAGAAATCTTTAGCATCCTTTATTTTCAGAAAATCCAAAAAACATAGAAATAGGTCATATCAGGTTTTAGACATAGTTTACATTACCCCATTTTGAGAAAATTTTCATGGTTGAAAAAAGGTCTAAAAAGAAATAGAAAGCAATGTCGGACCCCAACAAATTTTTCAATCCTTTCGGAAATCCACCATCAGGGAAAGAGAGACCACACAAATCTTTGCTTGAAAAATATTTCACTAGAGACACACATGGAAAAATTTATGTTGAAGACATAAACGCCGCTATACAAGATCTTGAGTTTGCATCCTTTATGGATGAGTGTTTGGAAAATGATCCCCAATAATATCTAGCAAATTTTCTAGTAGAAGGTGCCACACTACCACCAGGATTTGATATTCATACTTTGAAAATACCGTCTACTCAACCAACGAAAATTGCAACATCAAGTGTTTCTATTCCCCAAATTACCACGACGATATCAATTGGCATACCTACTGAAACATCATCAATTGTAAGAACAATCCCTTTCAATGTAACACAAGGTTTACAATTTATTGCAGGAGCAACTTCGTCAAACCCCTTTGGCACCAACACTACTGGTAAGAGATCCAAAGTTGGCATGAGGATTTCTGTACAAAATTAGAACATTCAGATAGGAAATATTCACAATCCAAATCAAAACATTCAAACAAGAAATATTCCCATTCCAAATCAGAACATTTAGACAGGAAATATCCCCAATCCAAATCAGAACATTCTAACGGGACATATTCCCTCACCAAATCACAACCCGTCACAGAACATGGCATTTCAGAACACCTACATTGATGCAAACAATGCAAACAACATGTCCTTGACACAAGTAGATATTCTCCAAAACCAAATGCAAATTCTTCAACAATAGATGGACAACATGTCTATGTCAGGCAAACGAACTATCTCAGTGCAAGATCTATGTTCATGTCCTTTCGACAAAGCACTTTACATGACACCCTTACCCCATGGATACATTATACCAAATTTGCCTAAATATAATGGGAGGAGTAATCCTTTGGAACAGATTAGAGAGTTCTCAACAACATGCATGGACATATCATATGACCCCACATACTTGATGAGACTATTTCCATGAACCCTTATTGGGATAGCACTGGAATGGTTCTCTAAATTACCATATAGCATATGATCTTGGGGTGAATTAGCTGAGAATTTTGTCAAACAATTTGCCTTTAACATAGACAATGAAATAACCATACCTACCTTGTGTCACACAACACAAGAAGACGGTGAAACTTTCACCACTTTCTTCCAGAGATGGAGAAGTCTAGCTATCAGATGTCTAGTTGAAATACCAGAAAAGAAAAGGTTATGATATTTTTTGAAAAAATCAATCCAAAACTGAGAAGTGACTTAAGGGTAC
Organism: Sequoiadendron giganteum; assembly: GCA_007115665.2. Taxonomy (NCBI): domain Eukaryota; kingdom Viridiplantae; phylum Streptophyta; class Pinopsida; order Cupressales; family Cupressaceae; genus Sequoiadendron; species Sequoiadendron giganteum. The sequence goes on along the minus strand of CM021100.1, from coordinate 343,492,794 downwards.
ATTGTTGTACTTCATTCCTAGACTTCGTACAAAAGGGCATCATCCTTGAAAAAGGCCTTATTGACAAAGGAGAAATTAAAGTACTAGGCAAAAACCCAGTCGTTCAACATCAAAACATTCCCAATGATAGAAATAAGTTCTAGTCTAGAAAAAAAAATGTTATGAATGATGGCATTGTTGATGCTAAAAACATACATACGAGACCAGTTATCACACTTAGAGGTTACAGCCCTAATCAAGACATGACGAATATTCTAGATCAAATAGCAAATTATGTCCAAAATTCATAGCAACAACGACCACAAAGGAGATTTCCTACATGTGAATTTACCCCTTTAGGGCAACCAATCGAGACAATTTTCAAAGATTTGATTAAACATAATCTCATTAAACATTTGGAACCAAGAGAGTATGATCCTGGATAGTTTAAACCTTCATGGTGGTATGATAATGCCTATTTTGACTATCATTGAACAAAAGGACACAACCTACAACAATTTCAACAACTCAAGAATATTATACAAGACTTTGTTGAAAACGGAACCATAGAGGTCAATGGTCAGAAAAATACCAAGAACAGTGATCATAAGGTCTTCACAGACCCATTACATGATCACACAGAAGGAAAAGCCTCTAGTTCGAGAACCAAGAATTCTCCATTAGCCAATTATGCAAATACCAAGTATGACTATGGAAAAGGAATGATCATAAATCACCTCCGAGCTGCGAATGAACATGTCGATACCATCACCATTGAGAAGCATCTTGAATGTGTTTTAAACACATGCAAAACAAAGATAACTATTCCAGGTCCTTCTTCGGAGCCACCTACACAATATTCCAAGTCTAAGTACAATCTACTTGATCAAATGAGTAAAACCCCCACACATATATCCATTTTGGAATTGTTGACTTTATCACTTGAGCATCAAGCCATTCTCGACAATGCCTTACAAAACACAATTGTCCCTATGGACTTAGATGTTAATCATTTCAAAGAAATGGTAGGATATTTAACCAACTCCCATCATGCCACAATTTTCCAATAGGATTACTCAACCGAAAAGATTGATCATAATGACCCATTACATATTGAAGTCCTAGTCCATCAAACCAAAATCAAATGAGTCTTGGTAGATGGAGGAGCAGGTTTGAACCCGTGTAACCTAAAATTGGTTAAGGCATTAGGATTTTCAGAAGAATGTGTCGACACGTCTAAGAGTATAGTCATCAAGGCTTATGATGATGAGGAAAGATCATCCAAAGGAGTTGTCACACTCCCTATCAGAACTGGCCCAATAGTTATGAACACCAGCTTCCAAGTCTTGGATCTCACCCTTTCGTATAACCTGTTGTTAGGTAGACCTTGGATACACGCAATGAAAGCCGTACCTTCCACATATCACCAATGTCTTAAATTCCTGTATAATGGCACCAAGATCACTGTTGATGGTGATCCAGATCCTTTTCAATACTGTACAAGTCTAAGGGAAATTCCACAATGATAGGTACCCATTAATCAAGAAGCTTCATCATCCAATTTATCCCTATACATTGATCCATCACATCTTACCAAGTCCATTTCATTCAAACCACTATCATCCACTCCTAACGTTGAGATCCAAGACAAGGGCTATGGAGAATATCACTTGAAGGCATCTTATTGTGTCAGTCAGCTGATTCCACCTAGGGCATATGGCTTACCCATGGTAGATAGAAGACATTTAGTTGTCACATTTTATGTTCCCCCTACAATGACATTGACCAAATGGGGAGAGTTAAGTGAAGAGGTTGTGGACCAAAATTGATATTAGCTCCTGGTTGTACTAGGAAGACAATGAATACCCCTCACCATCTATTCAAATAGCTAAGGATCAATATGGAAAAGGCTCTAGGATAATGCAAAGAGAAGGCTATGATGGACATAGTGGGTTAGGACTACATCAAAACTGAAGGACAACCAATCATTGTCTCACCACAGCCGAAATATCTAGCATTAGGGTTTCAACTGCTTAGAATTGGTTTTCCTAGTACTTCGTCACCATTTCAAGAGGAAGTGAGTGCTTACACAGACATCAAGATATCTCACGAACCACTTCCCCCATTTTATGATGAATCTCCCAACTCAAGTGATTGTGAATGGGATTCTCTTTGCTCTACCAATACCATGAACCTAGATAATCTATTTGGAGAATTGGACCTAATGATAAAACCTATACCAAAGTCATCTAGTCCCCATCATAAGAAGTCCTTGTCCAAAGAAGAAGGGCATAAACACTTTTATTGGGAAACCCTTGATCATGCATCTTGGGCACCTAACGAACCATCTTCTGATGACCTAGCCATTGCAATAGTCCCACATCAGAGTTTACCTACCCCTAGGAAAAAGAACAAAAAGGAATTAGTCCAAAACTTATGTGACCATGTCAACCACTCTATATTCACCTTGTCATCTTCCACCTTTGATAACTCCGATGATGACATGCCCCTCATATATAACGAACTTATTGACTGGGATCAACAAGGTACACCCGTCTTAGATACATTTGAGAACGATGAACCAATAGTTGAGTTCATGGGACTTTAAGAAGGAATTCCTAGAGGGGATCATAAAGCTGGTTTTACCATAGACTTGGATGAGAAAGCATATTTTGGGGATTCTATTTACACCTCTAGTCGCAAAAATGAAAATAAAAAGAAAAAAATATGAAAATGAGAAAAATGATGAGTCCCTAAGTGAAAATCGAAAGGTGCCTCTGGATGAAGAAACAGTCAAAATAAAGGACATATCCGAGGGTGAAAACCTCTCTGAGGCACCCAAGGATAGAGGTTTAAATATTATCCCTGTTGAATAGGAAAAGTCACCAATACTAGTAGAAGAGACTGTTGAAGTCAACATAAATATAGAAGAAAACCCTCGGATGGTATATTTTGCAGCTTCATTGACAGAGACTGAAAAACAAGAGTTTCAAGACTTCATAGAGAGACAAATAAACTTTGCATGGTCATATGCTGACATGCCTGGGCTAGATCCAGACCCAATATTGCACCATCTACCATTACAGCCAGGTATTAAGCCAGTCAAATAGAAGTTAAGGAAAATGCATCCACAAATTGCTCTATTGGTCAAAGCAGAACTTAAGAAACTCTTGGATGTAGGATTCATAAGGACCATAGACTATGCAGACTAGATTTCAAATCTTGTACCAATGACTAAACCAACTGGGAGCATTTGCATTCGCATGGACTTTAGAGACATCACCAAGGCATGTCCTAAGGATGACTTCCCTTTGCCAAACATAGACATGATAGTAGATATTACAAAAGGATATGAGATGCTATACATCATGGATGGTTTCTTTGGATATAACCAAATCAAAATCACAGTTGAAGACCAACACAAGACAACTTTCACGTGTCCATGGGGCACATACTATTGGAATGTTATGGCTTAAGAATGCAGGAGCTACCTATCAATGGGCCATGACTACAATTTTCCATGACTTTATACATACTCTCATGGAATATTATGTTGATGAAATTATAGCTAAATTAGAAACAAGGGCAGATCATTTGAAGGTTCTAGACAAGATATTCTTGAGGCTAGAGAATTACAACGTCAGACTAAATCCAAAGAAATGTGTCTTTGGAGTGAAATCCGGGAAACTTCTAGGGTATATCATTTCTAGAAGATGCATTGAAGTTGATCTAGAGAAGGTAAGAGCTATTGTAGAAATGCCTCCTCCAATCAGCATTGGTCAACTAAGAACACTACAGGGAAGATTACAGTCTATCAGGCATTTCATTGTACAACAAGTAGACAAAATACACCCATTTCAACATCTACTCAAGAAAGGAGTACCATTTGTGTGGACACCTAAATGTCAGGAAGATTTCCAACATATCAATGATTATTTGCTCACTCCACTTGTCTTAATGCCACCTATAGATGGAAAACTGTTGATACTATACATTTCAACAACTCAGTCAGCATTAAGAGCTCTTCTTGCGCAAAACAATGATCAAGGTCATGAAAGAGCAGTCTATTACATCATGCGTACCTTGGTGGGATATGAATTGAATTACAATAACATAGAACATGCCTATCTTGTGGTAGTCTTTGCTACTGAAAACTTTAGCACTATATGCTAAACTGCCAAACAATGTTGGTCGCAAAGATTGATCCCCTCAAGTGTCTCCTAAGTAAAGCAACATTAACAGGCCAATTGGCTAAATGGGTTATGATACTTAGTGAGTATGACATCCAATATGTGGTGAGGAAGGCTATAAAAGGACAGGTGATTGCAGATCAATTAGCAGATGCACCTATGAAGGAAAACCATCCTTTAGTGGAAGATTTTCCTCATGAATTTCTCTTCAACATTGACATTAGAACCGAATGGAAATTATACTTTGACGGGTCACATGCAAATTATGGTTTAGGAGCAGATATCCTCTTTGTCACACCTCAGGGTGATACTCTTCCTAAATCATTCAAGATTGATTTCCCTTGCACCAACAACATAACAGAGTATGAAGCCTTACTGATAGGACTAAGAGCCCAATGGAAGATTAAGATTCTACATGTTTTTGGCGATTCTCAGCTAGTAGTCTGGCATGTAAATGATGATTATGAGACTAAGGATGAGAAAATTTCCCCCTACAAGCACATGGCCAATAGCTTCAAGCAGTACTTTGATGACCTTACCTTTCAACAAATACCGCGTATTCAAAATAAGGCTACAGATGCTATGGCAACCGTGGGTTCCTTATTGGATATTCCGAGTAACGTGCCTAAGTTTGAGTTTTTGGTTGGACAATTGTTGGTCCCTGCCTATGATGTACCCAATACTGCGATGGTGTGTATGATTATTGGTCCTACTTCCCCTTGGCACAAAGACGTATTCGACTATCTAGATGACCAAACCTTACCTCTAGACCTATAAAATAACCAACACCGAACCTTTATCCGTAAGTCAGCTAAATACACCATCATCGGAGATACCCTATATAGACGTACCTTAGATAACACCCTAATGAGATGTCTTGATGTTGAAGAAGCACAAACAACTTTGTGAGCGGTGCATGAGGGTATATGTGGATCCCATTCAAGTGGTCCTACTTTATCCCATAAGATTATGAGACTAGGTTATTATTGGCCTACAATGGAGAAAGACTCATATATCTTTGTAAAGAAGTGTAGACAGTGTCAGATACATGGAGATTTGATAAGAGCACCTGCACAAAAGCTTCATCTGATTACATCACCATGGCCCTTTTTCCAATGGGGACTTGACCTCATAGGTAAGATACACTCTCCATCATCCAATGGCCATAAATTCATCATAACCGCCACTGAATGCTTTACCAAATGGATCGAAGCTATTCCCATGACCTATATCACCGGCATGCAAATATCCAAGTTTATCCTAAACTATATCATTTTTTGGTATGGTGTACCCTAATCCATAATCACAAACAATGGTCACCCATTCAAAAACCAAGAAGTATGACATTTATGTGAAGAGTTCCATATCAAACATCATTTTTCCACCCCGTATTACTGACAAGGTAATCCCCAAGCTGAGGCATCTAATAAAACCATTGTTAGAATCCTACAAAATACTATCAATGACATTGGTCGTGACTGGCACCTACAGCTTAATCTTTCCTTATAGGCTTACCACACAAGCATCTGTACTCCCACTGGCGCCACTCCATACTCCCTAGTATTCAGATCTGAAGCTATCTTACCTATTGAGGTTGAAATTCCTTCTCTAAGGGTATCCTTGAAGGGTCACATTGATGATGAAGAATACCGTGTATCTTGATTAGAAGAGCTAGAATTACTGAATGAACGAAGACAGAAAGCACTAGACCATTTGCAAGCATATCAGAATCGTCTTCGTCATAGCTATAATAGGAAAGTTCTAAATAGACACTTTGACATTGGTGACCTAGTTTTAATGGAGAATCCCAAGAATCAAGTTGAATGAGAAAAACCAGATAAGTTTGAACCTAACTGGTTGGGGCCCTATATAGTCACAAAAGCTTTTGGATCAGGAGCGTACCAACTCTCTACTCCTGAACGAGAGCCACTTTTTTCACCTATCAACAACCTTCATTTGAAGAGGTTCTATGTGTATCTTCTGAGAATCTATGTCTTAATCTAGAAAATACAAAAAACAAAAAAATAAAAAAATGGTTACCTTGATAAAAACCTGGCAAACAGGCATCTTTGTAACACCAGAAAAATGAGAAAATAAAAATAGTAAAGAGAAATAATCCATCCAATAGTGAAAACCACTTTGGTGGTGCTATGGATAAGTACCATGGTGAAAACTTGGCAAACAAGCGCCATGTGTAGTCAAACTCGCTCTTTCATCTACCATCATTCCAATTAGACTTTTTCATCATCCCTCATAATAAATGGCTGTCTTATCCATTGCTTGGAATGATTGACATCAAATTCCATTCTGTCACATTCCCCACTCCATCTCGCAAGTCTTATTCCCATCTAGGGGAAAATCCTTGTTATGTGCCATGAGGACCTTGTACATAGCATTGCACCATCAAAAAATGTCCTGAAAATTTCCAAAAAAATCAAAATATGTCAGAAAATACCAAAAACAGAGTCAAGTCAGTCATGTTAAGTCTGTCGTAGACATAGTTGAACTATGTTGCCTCTATGACTGGGATGTAGGCAAGGTCATCAATTGATGTGCCTCCAAGGCATTAGGTCTATCCGTCTAGATTTTTCATGTATCGTACATGTTAAAATCATGACTCTTTGTACATTCAAAGTCATTGGTCATGTTGAACTATGAGGTCTCTGTGTGTACAACGTAGGCAAGGCTAATCAATCGATGAGCCCCCGAGACCACACTAGGTTAGTCTAATAGGGTTTATCACATTCACTATCACACACATTGCATATCATTAGCTTAAGTACATATCTTCAGTTAGTTATGTCAGTTAAAGTTGGGTCGAACTACAAAGTCTCTACGTGTACAACGTAGGCGAGGCTAATCAATTGATAAGCCCCTAAGGCTGCATTAGGTTAGTCCTTTAGGGTATCATCTCCAGTCATACACTATCCATACACACACTTTTAATTGGTCAAGGAATCAAAACAAGTCATGCATCAATAAGGAAAAACATCTCAAATTCATCAAGTCAACATCAATCACATTGTCAGAATGATCAACTTATGTCTTAAGCAAGATATGTCTTTCTTGTCAACATACGCTCATCAAATTGTCATAGCCTCATGTAGCTTGTCACATCAACATCATCAAGCTCCAACATCTTATATGACACATGTCTTTCTAAAACTAGGCTATGTCATGCCTTATACAGATAGTCACCAAGTTGAAACTAGACTTCAACATCTTATGCGGTATGTGTCATCCCTCACATTACGCTATGTCAAACATTAAACAATCAAACAATCCTCTAAGATCAAGTTTTGGTGAATAATTTTATTTGACTTTATGACTTTATATCTTATTTTGTCTTATCTTTTTATCAATTTGTGAATAATTCTAATTACTAGCTTTCTCAAGGATGTCCCTTGAAGGATTTAGAGAAGCAAGGATGTCTCAGGACTCTTTTTCTTTGGTTGATGTCTGTCAATTGTCTTTTTAACTTTGGTTTTTGAGTCATGTTAATAGTTTCCTCAAGGATTACCTATCAAGGATTTAGAGGAGCAATGACATCTCATGACCCATCTTTTATTTGTTTGTTGTCTGTGGTTTGTCAAGACAAAACGACTAGGGCAATCTTGTCCTTAGTATGAGTTAGGACATTCCTTGTCTATGACTGTCGGTTTTTCGTAGATGGATGACTTTTTACACTATGGTCTATCTCATATCATGGTGTGTACTATCCATTTGTGTCATGTCCCACCCAATGATGATAAAAAAGCAAGCTTAGCATATATGGAAAAATATCGAAGATCATATATTTTCTCAAACAACCACCTTAATTTTTTCTTACTAACATTCTGAAATCATTGATGCTAACATTTCTCATTTTTGACATAATGATAGAGTCTTGTGACACAACATAAACATTAGATCATCTACATATGCATACATATTATAAGCATTTCATGTAGTTACATTATATTGACATTTTCATTGCATATCTACGAAATCATGGCATAATAGGAATTTCATCATCATTAGATACATCACATATAAATAAACATCATATAGAATATTACATCCATCAACATATAGAATCATCATAAACATCATAAACTGCATAAAATCATCATATGTAGAAAAATTCATTCATAATACATGTACATACATCATCTAGGAAACATAATCATATAGAAACAATGCATCATCCATAAAATAGAACTGCATATCATATAGGAGCTGCCAAAAATCATATATATATATCACTCAAAATAATGTGTCATAGTACAATGTCAGAATATATCCATAAATAAAAATGAGCTCACAGGCTCTCTGATCAAAATAAAATGTCTACATATATAACAGTGTCAACGTGTCCCACTACCACTAATATAACGTGGTGAAGGTGGAAACTGCCTCAGAGGTACTCTCTGTGAGGTGGAAGGCCTATCATACAAAACTGTCCTCAGTGGTCCTACCACACACTCTGTACTCTGTGTCATCATCTGACTCCTACTCTATGACCTGTGACTGTGAACCTCTGAAAAGCTAGGAGCTCGTCTCTCTGCTAGCATCACTACCTCATATAGATCCCTATAATAAGTAGCTCTCTCTACTGATCTAACTAAATCGCGTACCATACCATCAGATGCAATGCCACTATACAAACGTCTGACCTCTGTGAACTACTGCTCTATCTCCTATCTCCGAGCTATGGCCTGATCTCTCTCCATGAATGCACAGTCTCTCTCTATTCGCATGGCATCTAGCTCTATTGTGAGAAATCTCGACCTCTCCTCCAAAGCCTCCCTAACACTGTCCCTAGGAGCCTCCTCATCCCATCTCCCCTCTACAATCCAATCCCAGAGCTCTCTCTCCAACTCCTCCATAGGTATCTCCTCCTCAACATCATCCTCCCCATAACCTCCTTGAATACTAAGAGGATCAATATCCACATCAGCCTCCTCCTCTGCAGGATCCTCTCCACTAATCTCTACCTTTGCATGCTCCTCTGCTACTCATCCTCAACCTATCCCTCTCCTCCACCTCTGAGGTCCAACATTGGTACATCCTCCACCTCTACCTCTCAAATAGGTGATAGTCCACATGCTCAACCTTCTCTCTGACCTCTTCATCCTCATCTACTAGCACCTCTACCTCTACACTGCCCTCCCGACCCTGTACCTTATCTCTTTATTGGTGTCACCTGATCTGGATCTGTATAAGGAACAGGATGATGCTCTGCCCACCATGTGTCATATGCAGCTATAGTGCCTAGATCTGCTGCTCTACCTCTCCATCCCCAATGTAATCGCTGTAAAGCCTGAATCTCTGCCTCTATAGTGGCTACTGGTGTCATGGGCCCCTGTGTGGAACCTCTCTGGATGATCGAGTAAACACTGCTCTACCTCTAGGCTCATCCTGAACCTCCCCAAACTATCTTAATACGCGATCTGGCAACTGTCTCTTGATGATGTGAACACTCAAAATAGTCCTCCCAATTAGGTACTATGTCTATCTGTAGAAAGTCAAATTCCCATCCTCATTAGACCATCTCTCACAATCCATATATGGCCTCCAAGTAAACCGATCCAATGTGTCAAGTGCATGTCTCCAGTAACCTGTATCTCTGACATGACTTTGAGTGATGTTTCTTGTATATCAGAAAACATAAGGCGATCTAGCCTCTCGCTCTGTAGTCACAAGAGGATGAAATACCGCAATACTCTCCCATGCCCAAACCATGAGTAGAGTGGTACCACAACTCATAGACTATGCGTCTCTGTACACTATGTCATGCTTAATAGACATGGACCCCATGCATACATAGTCTCCCTCTCTAACATCCCCACCAACATCTCTCCCCACCTGACAGGAAAACCATGACCCCACCGATCTGGAAGATTTAACCCACCTATCAATGTACATAGGATATAGTCTATCCTATCATACCTATCTGCCAAAACATGCCATCTAATCTCATAGTGCTCTATATCTAGTCTCCTAATATCATCAACAACATAGAATCTAGTCAACTCACTAAATCCGAGCCGAGTATCATACATAACCTACTCTCCTTTAATGGGAAGTCTCAGTGTCTTGTAGACATTCTCTAACGTCATAGTCGCCTCCCCAGTCAACAAATGAAATGATGAAGTCTCAGAATGCCATCGCTCACATAACACAATCAACATGCCTCTATTTTCCTGAATCATGGGCATAGTCAACACATGTTGTAGTCTGAGTCTCCATAACAATCGAGTCTCTCCACTGAATAATCAGGATCTCAACTCAAAGGTATCCGGACATGTCTCCCATGTATAGATCAGATCTAAAACAACCCACATTTTAACCAACATGTCAAAAAAATTAAGTTTTTCTTAGGAAACAATTTTCAAAAAATTTACCAGCCAAATGCGGTTCACTATGACAAATGTGGTGCATTCATACAAATGTGTTGCATCACATGCATTTTTGTTGCATATTTCATATCCGTTGCACACAATCCAAACCATCCTAACTAAGTGCAAATTATTTTCAAAAGTACAAATGTGTTGCATAATCATACATGTGCCTATTCTAAATGCAAATGCGATGTAGCATGACATATGCGTATAATGCCTAAACTAGCCTAACTTAGCCTAGGTGTCTTTTCACAAATGTGTCGTTCCACAGACACATGCGTTGCGCACAAATGCATATGTGCCGAATGCGAAAGACTGTATGTGCATAATTTCATTTTACATGCCTAAAACTACATGCAAAACAAAATTTCAAAAGCTCATTTTAGGGTACATACGAGTGGTCCTGCGTCAGCTGGCCATCTCTAAGTCGAGATCTGATATTCGCAATGCATAGTGTAGGGAACTCGAGACATCTTCGTCCAAAGCTCAGAGCAACGTTCTCAATTCTTCAACTCTTTTGGGTGCAAATGAATTGGTTTTCAACCTAATTCCTATTTATACCTAGGGTTTGGATGGCATTTCTTTTGACCTTGTCTATTGGCCACTTAACCTTCCACCTTCTAATGACCTGTACACACCCATAACATCTCCAAATTCAATTATGTCAATTCCATAGCATTTATGACCATCAAATTGACTTATCGAGAATATTTCCAGATTTTTTTGAAATTTTTCAAAAATTTGTCAATTTTCCCGAGGGGGCATACCCTAACCTATTTCATGCTAGGGCACGATCAAGGCATATTTTCTTTGACACAACGCAATAAACAACATTGTATCAAAGAGGGGCAAACTGTAGATACCGAAAATTGGTCTAAGCCCGTGAGTACCACTTTCGACATAATTTTCTATTATCCATGGTCATGATTAAATAATGTTTATTATTTAATTGCCTTTTCTAAACACATGTTTCCTCTATTAATTAAATATCCCTTTTAATTAATTCATAATGACCTTTATTCAACTTGATTAATTAAATAAATCATGTTTATTTAATTATGTCGCTAACTAATTAATTCCTTCTTCTTAATTAAATAGTTTATTATTTAATTACCCCCTTTATCATATTTCAACTATAATTAAATATTTATTATTTAATTATTCATTTAATCCTTTTCAAACAGTCAATTAAATAAATTACATTATTTATTTAATTTAATCTCTCATTTTTGAATGTTGAATTAAATTAACATTTAATTCATATTTATTTATTTATGTTATATTCCTCTATCATTTCAGTTGACAAATCATTTCAGTGAGGTAAATTTGTGTTTACTTTCGTAGATTGAACCAAAAACTATAAGTGAAGTTGTATGAGCATGAATTTGCACCCCTTATTCAAATTACCCTTTCACCCCTTTACACTTTAGAAAACCAAAGGAAGAGGCTTAATTCAACCTGAGCCCGCTCCCTTCGTTCCACTTGGTGTCCACTTTGTCTATCGGTGGAGGCATTTCTGTCGGAGATGCCCGTGTAGCACAGAGATGTCCATGTGGCATGTAGATTTCCACACAATGTGCTTAAGTCCCTGACAGATTCCTACATCTAGATCTTGCAGAGGTGTTACATATTCGCATTGGGAGTCAAATTGTAACACCCTCTTTGGCCGACATACTCGAATATGGCCGTTTTTCTTCACCCTTTCCTTCAAATTCACTCACCTTTATTCATTTCATGGTTGGTTGATCTCTAGACCATCTGGAGACTCTCCTCTTCCTTCTACAATCTCTCCCCAAGCTCCAAGCAGCTTCTCCACCTTCAAGCATCCATCCATAAGCTTTGTAGCAACACTTTACACTTCATATCAGCAACATGAACACTCCATCACTTCAGTAGAGCAAGTGTGGAATGAAACACCACAAAAGTAGAGGCTTGAGTTCCTCTTATTTTCTTCCCCATGAGCCTTGAGAACTTTGGGTAGAGGTGGTATGCTTTCACTCCTCTCCTCTATTACTTGGTTGAGTAGCATAACATTGTTTTGTAGTGCTTTAGTACTCTCTACTTCATTTCTACTTTTCTCTATCTATCTGGCTATTCGTGGAGGTGGGATCACCAAAATGGGGGTTTCACTAAGGCAAACCCCTATAGAGCCCCAACACTTTCTCTCTCTCTCTCTCTCATGTGCAGGTATTGAAGACATTCACAAGCTGGAGGCTTCATCATTTACATAGTTGTAAGTATTTCCTATCTCTTCTTCTCCTTATCCTTATCCTTTATATTTCAGTCTATTTTAGCTTTATCACATTTTTTTGCTTCATCACCTTCGGGAAGTTCTTAGTAATCAAATTTCGAGTAGCCACTTTGTTGTTTTCTATGAAAAACTCACCCTCTAGTCCATATGAGATGCCAACGCACATCAGGGATGCCAGTGCGTCGTGCTATTGTCTACATTCTACGCTGACATCCTTTGGTCGAGAGCTTGTCAAATTTTCTAGAGAATCTCTGTGACCTACTCTTTCTGGTTCTAGAACTCTCGCCGCTATCCTTTGAGGTAGTTTAGGGCTGTTCACCCCATGAGGCTCTCTGAAAGAAGATAACTCATGAGTAATGAATCCCCCTTTTGTACAAAAGATGTAAAGATGAGAATTGGATGGATGCTATGAAAGAAGAACTTATTTAGATTAAAAATAATCAAACTTGGGAACTCATCGCAAGATCGGTAGATAAAAAAATTATTGGATCAAAGTGGGTATTCAAGAATAAGTTGAATGAGAATATAGATGTAGTCAGAAACAAAGCAATTCTTGTGTGTAAGGATTACTCACAAGTAGAAGGCATATATTTTTAGAAGACTTTTGCTCCAGTGGAAATAATGGAAGCTATAAGGATGTTCTTAGAATTTGATTCCCATAGATATTTCAAGGTCTATCAGATGGATGTAAAGAATACATTTTTGAATGGTGAACTAGAAGAAGAGGTCTACATGGAACAATAGAAAGGATTTCCATTGTCATATCAGCCGGGTATATCCTACAAATTGAAGAATTGTTTATTTGGATTGAAGTAAGCACCTAAATCTTAGTATGCAAGGTTAGAAAGGTATTTGATTCAATAAGGTTTCAAAAAAGGTACGATAAATAGTAATCTTTACTTAAAAATTCAAAATGACAAAATCTTGATTGTGGTAGTATGTGTTGATAACATTAGTTTTTGAGGAAATGAAAGTGTGTGTAAGATGTTTGTGGAAGAAATGAAAAAATTATTTGATATGTCTATGTTTGGTGAGATGAACTTCTTTCTTGGGCTATAAATTAATCAAATAGAGAAAGGAATTTTTATTTCATAGTCAAAGTATGTTAAAGAGATGTTGAAGAAGTTTAGGATCGATGGTTCCAAACCGGTATGCACTCCTATGGTGAATGGTTGCAAATTCAGTAAAGATGATGATTCACCTAAGGTTGATCAGAGAAAATAAGTATCTATGATTGGTGGACTATTGTATGTGACTGATACTAGACTAGATATTATGCATGTTGTCTATCTTCTAGCTAGATTTCAAGAAGATCCTAAGGAAACACATGTTGTTGTTAAAATAATATTTGAATATTTGAATGGAACTCCGGATTACGGGCTATGGTATCCAAGTGATACTAACTTTACACTAAGTGATTATACAAATGCAGATTGGGCTAGATGTGTAGATGACAAAAAAATTACAAGTGTTGGTGCATTCTTTCTTGGTTACAGATTGGTAGCATGGTTGAGTAAAGAGAAAGATTTAGTTTCCCTATCTATTGGTGAAGTTGAGTATATTTCTACTTTATCTTGTTGTACACAAGTTTTATGGGGGTATGTGCAGAATCATGATGGGCCAAAAAGTCGTGATATCTAAGTGATATGATGGCCCATGTGGCTGACGACTTTTTTTTTACCCAAAATTGATGAAATGAAAAGGGTTTTTAAAGGAGATTCTCATCTTTCCACCAATATAAATTATTGTTTACTTTGAATTTAATAAATAATTATTATTCATTTTCTATTTTAATTATGACTAAAGTCTTCATTGATAGGTTGATTGGAAACAATCTATAACTTTCAAACGATGTCACTTTTTTTGAATCTGAAACATGCGTCATATTCTATGCTTTGCATACTATAGGATTACAAAAAATAAAATTGAATTTCATGAAGTTTTGACCAAGCTAAGGTGGTTAGACATACGAGTTTTTATATTTTTTAAAATTTGTAATAAAAAATAATAATTAGTTATTTTTACTTTGAAAAAATTTATAAAATAATATGCATCACATCGAGACATGAGTCCCCTACTTATATCTAAAATATTATCATTTTATTGTGGTTAGGGTGGTCAGACAGACACCTACTTCTTATTTTTTCCCTCAAATTTAAGTGCTACTACATTGAAATTTCAAATTTTCACCAAATAGATTTAAAATAAATAAATAAACCTAGTAGTTTAGAAACTACATTCAATTTGCTACAGATTCTATTCTTACATATTTTTGAAATAATATAAATAAATTATTGAAAGTTTTAGGTCAAGTTGCCTAACTCTGATTTTCTAAATTTTATTGCCACTTAAGGGCCTATTTTTTCCATGATGATCCTACACATACCCATGGATGAAACAAACATTAAAAAATATCATAATTGTGTATGATGATCCTATTTCTATCTTCTGTCATAACACAAGTGCAATTAACATTTCAAATAATCCAATAATGCACTTGAGAAAAAATCATATATCTATCAGGTATCAATTCTTGGGAGAGAAGGTTGTGGAGAATGAAGTAAAGCTTGAGTATGTCCCTATGAAGGATCAAATTGTTGATATATTTAGGAAGGCTCTTCATAAAGATATTTTTGAGATATCCAGGAGAAATTAGGGGTCATTTCCCCTCCTTTCTTGAACTAGATGCATATGGAGATGCATCAGTATGGTGGGTCTATGGATCTATCTTTCTTATTGGTGGCTATCTCTCAAGGGGAACATTTAGTGTCATGAGTTGTCATTGTAAGAGTATTTTTTTTTAATGCCAAAGGGGAAATCATATAAATTATCTTTTTCTTTTTCCATTGATGTCAAAGGGGGAGAGGAAGAAGATGAAAGAAGAATAATGTGAAAAAGAGTATCTACTAAGGGGGAGAATCAAAATGAAAAATCATGTGAAGTGTGTATGTTGTCTTTGATGGTTTTTCACATCATATGTTTCCATCAATGACAAAGGGGGAGATTGTTGCAAGAATGAAGGTGTTTTCATTAATGTCAACTAGTCAATTGGTTATCAATTATTTGTTGTTGTCATTGATGTCATGGATATAGGTTATTGGTTTTATATGTCGAGGATATTGAGAAAATTGTAATGAAGAAAGGTTGCATGTGTTCAATGGTTGCCCCAAGTTCTTCTCTATGATTTTCCCCTATATTTGTGTGGTTTAGATATGTTGATAATGGTTGTTGGAAGCTACTATTTCTAGATTCTTGGATTTTGATTCATTGTATAGTGTGATTATGTTCACCAGTTGTGAACAACAGTTTTTTGTGTATCTTGCCGAGATTTGGGAGAAATGTTGTTGGTCCAGATTTCTTTTTGGGAAAGTCTTTTGACTTGTGCTTCTAGAGTTAACTAATTTTTGTGTCCAGAAAGATTTGATCATGCTAAGGGTTCCATGTGCTCAATCGTTCTATGTTTTTTACATTGGTTTAGCCAACATTGTATTGAACACTACTTTCAAAGTTGATGAAGCATGTTGGGACCTACTTGGGTCCTCATCAAGCATGTGTTTGGATCATTATCATTTTAATTCCACCCTACGATGTTTTGGCATCGACCTAATTTGAATTTAGTGATGAATGGATAACTTTGGATATGTTTCAAAGTTGAAGATGGTATAAATATAGGATTTCGTGGAGGCGAAAAAGAGATAAGTGCAAAGAAATAGAGTAGATAGATGTGAAAAATGTGTGAATCACTGTGAGTGTGTAATGTGAGTGTGGAAGATCAATGTGAATTCTAAATGTTGAGTTTTCATATGTAGTGTGTTGAAGGTGTACTTTATCTTTCATGCATGTCGTCAAGTGGTTGAGTAAAATTATGGTAGAAATCTTTGTTGCATTGAGATTGTCTTCTCTTTGTAACATATATCTTCTATCTTCTTCGTATCTTTGTGGTAGTGAGCCCTTCAGGTGGTTAACCATGTTAGGTAGTGAGTCTTGATCTAAATAGTGAGTCCTTGTTTTGGTAGCAAGCCTTTTTCTTTTGTAGTGATCCTTTGCAATAGGTTTTGATACTCTCTATAGTGTGATTTAATCCTCATTGGTTTTTCCACATAAATCTAGTGTTACTATGTTTGTGTGTTGGTTTTTAGTTTCTACACTTGCACTTAATGTTTAATCATTTTAGCAGAGTTAAGTTTTTCTGAATGCTTTAAAAGTTTAAATTTTCTACAACTAATTCATCCTCCCTCTCAATTGTCTTGTGCAAAAAATTAGATGTGTGATAAAGGATACATATTAACTTTTAGTGTTAAAGTTTGTGAAATTAGAGAAACAAGTATTGGTAAACTAATTGTGAAAGGAAGCAAGATAGACAATGATATTTATCATCTGAGTTATTTAAATGGACAAATTTGTCTCATTGCACAAAAGGATGAAAGATAGATTTGGCATAGAAGGTTAGGACACATGAATTTTGATGACATTGTGAAGATTAGTTCAAAAGGGTTGGTCTAAAATATGAAAAAAATCAAGAAACCTCAATCAACAAGTTGAAAGCAATGTCATGAAGGGAATCAAAAAAGAATAAAATATCCTAATAAGGAGTATTCCACATCAAAACTAGTTGATCAGGTGCATAAGGGTGCTACCACAACAGTGTGTCTCACTTTTGGGACGTGCTAATTTTTTCTTGAATTCACTATTTTTACAAAAAACTAATGATTTAAGTCTTCAGAGGCTCCATCTAAAGGGTTTTAACTAAAGAGGAATAGATAATACCCCCTTAGATCAAACACTCTTGGATAGAACCCCTTTAAAATTAAATCATACCCTCAATGGAGTCTCCTTCACACCTATCAAAATATTGGCAAAAAACCACTTTTTTTACCTTTTGGGGGATTGAATAACATCATTTAAAAATTATATTTTTCAAGATTGTATCTCTCAAAGTGAGCTTTCCAACAATTATAGTTTTGATATATTTTCATTTTATCATGTAGTTAATTTTCAATTTTTACTCAACATAGGTTTTTCTCCGAACATCAAGCTCTTTGTTGTGCAGAGGTGGAAAAATAGTAAACCATTGCAAAAAAATTCAAAAAATACCCATTCCCTAGGTATTGATGTCATTGTTTCATTCAAAACCAAAAATTGAATTTTGATATATACACAACAAGTTAGGTTTTATGGCACACAAGTATGTCCAAATTATAGTTACAGTGACTTCAAAAATTAATTTAAAAACAAATATGCAACAAAAAATTATGAAAAAATATTTTTTCCCTAGATAATGATGTTGAGAATCTATTTTTGAAAATTACAATTTAATCCTTTATATAAAATAATTTATGTTGTATGACACAATTATTACTTTTTGAAAATGTTGTTTTCTATTTAAAACTAGTTATTAAAGGAGATGTTGAAAGATTCATGACTTATTTCAGAAAATTTGAAAACAAATATATTTAGAATCTACACACAAATTGCCACAAATAACTAGTTCACATTTAATCTTTAAATTCTTAATAGTTTAGCTACTATAGGTCTCAAAAGGTAAAGATTCCATTAAGAATATTGATGTAAATGTCCATCTTCGGAAAAAAGTGAGACATGGTATTATGATTTCACCCATGAATATTTGTGTAGACTAATTAGGACTAAGAGTCCACAAGGAGATAGGTATTTTATGATGTTTATAGATGATTACACTAGGATGATTTTGATAACATTTCTAAAAGAGAAGTCAGAGGATTTTGAAAATTTTAAGGAATTCAAGGCATTGGTAGAAAATAAAACTAGAAGGACAATCAAAGTTCTGAGATCAAATAGAGGTGCTAGATTTACTACTAAGAAGTATGAAAAATTCTGTGAAGAGCATGGGATCTAGAGGTAGTTCTCTACCCCTAGAACTCCACAAAAAAATAGAGTTGTAGAAAGAAATAAATGGACGACACAAGAGATGGCAAGGACTATGCTATGTCAAGAAAATCTACCATGCATGTACTAGAGAGAAGCTACATAGAGAGCTATGTATATTTCAAGAAAAAATTAAATCAGGTGTAAGACAAAGGAAGACTCCATATGAGCTATGGAAAAGAAGATCGACATAAGTAAAGAACCTTACTATATTTGGAAGAAAGTTCTACATCAAGAGGGATGAAGATAATTTGGGTATGTTTGATTCAAGATAAAATGAAGCCATTTTCTTGGTTACTCTTTAAGAATCAAAGCTTACATGTGTTATAACAAAAGGTTGAAGATAATAGTTGAAAGTGCAAATGTGAAGGTTGATGAAGATATTCAGTATACTCCTATTTCAGAAGTAGAAGATGATGAAGAATCAATTTATAGCAGCATTGAAGACTCAAAATAGATTATCCCAAAAATTCCAACAAAGTATGTTAAGAAAAATCACTCTTTAGATCAAATCATTGGTAATAAAGATAGTGGGGTTTAAACCTAAAAGAGGCTAGAAATATCATGTGAACAAGTACATTTTTCTATATTGTCAATGATAAAACCCAAGACATACAAAGAACGAAGAAAATAACAAGGATGGATAGAAACTATGGAGGAAGAATTGAATTAGATTATGAAGAATGAAACTTGGGAACTTGTCCCAAGACCTAAAAAAAAGAATATGATTGGAACAAGGTGGGTA
This sequence comes from Sequoiadendron giganteum, assembly GCA_007115665.2. NCBI lineage: Eukaryota > Viridiplantae > Streptophyta > Pinopsida > Cupressales > Cupressaceae > Sequoiadendron > Sequoiadendron giganteum. Next base: position 343,473,342 of record CM021100.1, on the reverse strand, counting down.
TTCAAAAAAAGTCAAATGAATAAGGTGAAATAATTTGAAAGAATATAAGACTTGTGTGTAAAGGGTATGCTCAAGTTGAAGGTATTGGCTTTGAGGAAACATTTTCTCTAGTGGCTATACTGGAGGAAATCAAGATGTTCTTATCTCTCTCATCTTTCAATAGTTTCAATGTGTAATAGATGGATGTGAAGTTAGAATTTATGAATGGATATCTTGAAGAATAATTTTATATTGAACAATCAAAGGATTTTAGTGTACTAGCAATCTAGATTATGTTTGTAGATTGCAGAAGATTTGTATGGACTCAAGCAAGCTCCTAGAGCTTTGTATTCTAGGTTGGATGGATACTTGTAGAAACAAGGATTTCATAGAGGTTGTGAAAATATAGTAATTTGTACATAAAAATAGAAGGAGAACAAATTCTAATAGTTGTGGTTTATGTTGATGACATCATTTTTGGTGGTAGCAGTGAAGAAACATGCAATAAATTGTAGAAGGCTATGCAAAATGAATTTGAGATGTCTATGTTAGGAGAATTATCTTTCTTCTTCACATTACAAAGGAATTTTATTTCAAAACGCAAATACATAAATGATATATTAATCAAGTTTGAAATGTAATATTACATACCTATTGCAAAACCCATGGTTATCGGGTGTAAGTTAAGTAAAGATGATGATTTTCTTTTGCATATAAAAAATTGTACTGGTCTATGATTAGTAGTTATGTGACAACATCTAGACTAGATATTATGTAGGTAGTTGGAATGGTTTCCATATTTTAGGAAACACCTAAATAGACTCATGTAAAGGTGATGAAAATGATATTAAGGTATTTGAAGCTTACAAAAGGCTTTGGACTGTGGTATCCAAAGAGTGAAAATTTCACTCTGTCAACATATATAGATGTAAATTGGGAAGGATGTGTGGATGATAGAAAAAGCACAGGTTGTGGTGTATTTTTCCCTAGAGATAGTTATGTGTACTAGTTGAGTAAGAAGTAGGAATCAGTTTCCTTATCTACATCATAAGCAAAATGCATTGTTGCAACATCATGTTGCACTCAAGTTCTTTGGATGAAACTGAGGTTGAAAGAAATGAAGGTTGAATTTGAAGATCCTATTAGTAATCTTTGTGAAAACACAAGTGAAATAAACATTTCAAATAATCTAGTGATGAACTCAAGAACAAAACACATTATAATCAAGAATCATTTCTTGAGGGAGAAGGTTGTAGAGAAAGAAGTTAGATTGGAATATGTGGATATAAAGGAGAAAGTTGTAGATATATTGATGAAGCCACTTCCTAAGGAGACATTTGAGTTTCATTGACAAAATTTGGGAGTTGTTACTTCCTCTTCTTGAATCAAGAGGAAGTACAAGGTGAGGGGCACATTCCTCTCCCTATCACAAGAAGGGTTGGTGCTCTCATGGAATATTTTTTTAGAGGTAGTGAATAATGAAATCAAGGAGATGTTATTCGAGAAACAAGTTTTTGGATGTTGCAATGTACTGGTATAAAATAGGGGGAAAATAACTTTTGATTATTTTCCATTGATGTCAAAAGGGGACAAAATGTGCTCAAAATTTTGAATTGAGGAAATGATAAATTAAGTATATAATGGTCTCAGAATGCTATATATTTCATGGGAGTAAACGATACATCTAGGAGATAATTCAGACATATTCTTCTTAGGCATGTTTGGTGTATGTTTGGTGGACCCAATATTTTGTTGTTTGTCATCAATAACAATGGGGGAGACTAATGAACATAGGTTGTCATTGATATAAAACTGATGTCAAAATTCTTTTTTTGACAGTGGTTATCAAAAGGTGTCAAGGTTGTTAGATGTGAAGATTGTCAAAGATAAAAAATATTGTAAGAGTACTAGAATTTCCATTTTACTTAAGGGTCCAGAAGCATGTTGTGTATCAGTGTGTAGGATATCTAATCATTCATATCTTGTACCATGTTGTAATGAGGAATGATTACCAATTGTTAATGTATTTATTATACCATGTAAAGTATGCACTCAACATGTTCATGGTGATCCAAAAGGATATATTTTGGGAAAAGATATTTCTAAGTATGGTTGGCATTTATTTTTAAAAATGTAGTGTTGCTCTGTGGTTTGGAAGAAGAGTATGTCTACACTAGTTCTATAAATTTCTTGATTTTTTAGAGGTGAGGCTCAATGTGCAATAAGTTAAAGTTCCAGAAGTTCTATCAAGCTATATAAAGTTTGAGGCATGTATGGTAATGGATAGTAGTGTGTGGAATTCAAATCATGTGTGTGGAGTACAAATGTAACTCTTTTAAAGTTCACATGGCGATGCAAGGTGTGAAGCTCTATTGGAAGCGGGGAATTTGTGTTTGGACCATTTTATTACACATTTCATGTAATTTGAATTTAGGTCCACTCTATGTTCTTTGATTTTGTGTGAATCCCTGGATGACATGGAAGGGTGTTAATGTAATTTCATTTATATATTTCAAATGTTCAGATGCATTGTGAAGTTATATAAGTGGTTGTGATAGTTAAAAGGAGTAAGTGTAATGAATGGAAGGTATATGAGCATAGAACTGTGAATAAAATGAGCAGCAGTATCAAAGGTCATTCTGAATGTGAGAGAGTGTCTTCTATGTATTTGGTGTATATCAGAGTTAAATTTCACATCCACCATTTTTAAATATTTGGATAGTACTAGTGTTCTAATTGTTGTATTATTTTAGTAGGTATTGGTGTCTCTTTCAGGTGGGGATTGTTCTCTAGTAGGTGTGTTCCTATAGATTAATTTAGGGATTGGTGTCTCTAGTAGATTGGTACCTAAATCACATTGTGAAATTCACTTATTATAGTATTTCTTGTGATATTTATCACAATGGTTTTTCCCATATTGGGTTTCCACTTGTATTTGGCGTTAGGTGTTATCTTGTCTTCTGCTTTGATTACTAGCTTGTATGGTTCAATTCTCTTCATGTTGAAAATATATATAATAGTTGTAAAAGTAAAGGTTTCTAGAAATTTTTTGATCTACTGATTCACCGCCTCCCAGTAGATTGTGTGCCCTTCATGCAGATGCTCTATTGGTTGAGAAAAATACATAAGATCGCTAGTTTTTAGCATAGATAGAATTTATGTGAGATGGAGAATGAAAAGGAGGAGCATGATGGTGTAGGGGCATATATTAAAAGAGCCTTAGCATGAGAATAGTTGAAATAAAAATACAATAAAAATCTAATAGATGTGAAATCTATCAGCAAATGGTGTAACACTAAAATATGTCTACGTAATGAAGGTAAGTCTATAACTCATTTTTTTGGTTCGTAGATGATATCAGCATTAAAAAATATGAGGATTGTCATACATTGATAGGATGGAGTGATCTACACTCTTTAAGAAACTCTAATGCAAGTTCATGGGTATTCATATGTGGAATATGGTATGGTTTTGTTCTTCATGTACAAATCAAGCTTGGAATGAGTGTGAGTCAAAGGAGTGCATTGATGATTTGTGTACAAGAAGTATAAGCCAAATTAAGATGTATTGAATACCAAAAATTCTATAACTCACATAGATTGAACCATAAGTTGGGTATGTGCAAGATCATCATGGAAAAAATAGGCCCTTAAGTGGCGATGAAAATTTAAAAAATCAGAGTTAAGCAACTTGATGTAAAAAAATGAATATGTTATCTATATTATTTTAAAAATATGTAAGAATAGAATCTATAGAAAATTGAATGTAGTTTCTAAACTACTAGGTTTATTTTAAAAATTAAAAAATCTATTTGGTGAAAATTTGAAATTTCAATGCAGGAGTACTTAAATTTCAGGGAAAAAATAAGAAGTAGGTGTCTGTCTAACCACCCTAACCAGAATAAAATGATAATATTTTTTTTATAAGATTTAATATATAAGTAGAGGACTCATGTCCCGATGTGATGCATATGTTTTTGTATTTTTTTTCCATGTAAATAATTAATTATGAATTTTTAATTTCAAATTTTAAAAAATATAAAAACTCATATGGCTGACCAACTCAACTTGGTCAAAAATTCATGAAATTCAATTTTTATTTTTTTAATCCTATAGTATGTGAAGTATAGAATGTGACACATGTTTTAGATTCAAAAAATGTGATACCATTTGAAAGTTATAGATTTTTTTCAATCAGCCTATCAATCAGGACTTTAGTCATAATTCAAATAGAAAATGAATAATAATTATTTATTAAATTCAAATTAAAGAATAATTTATATTGGTGGAAATTTGAGAATATCCTTTAAAAACATTTTTTGTTTCATTAATTTTGGGTAAAAAAAAAGTCGTGAACCACATGGGTCATCATATCACTTACATATCACCACTTTTTGGCCCATCATGATCCTGAACATACCCAATTGACTTTGACCACATATTAGATCTAATCCAACTAGGTAAATTATCCACATACAAATTTAATAAAATCCAATATTTTATCTTACTATTTATTTTTAATATTTTTTAGTAAATTCATCTTATTGAATGCACATATCATTACATGGTATGTTTATGTATTTATTATAATTGAAAACAAGGAAGAAGGAATGAATTATTATCTGTGAGATTGTGTTGAGAAAAAAAATTGGGTGCCCTTGTTATAGATGGAGAAAACATAGAGTACCATATAGGATCAGTGGTTGTTATTGTAACATATCTTAGAAGGTACCTAGTGAAGAAGTCTAATGTGTGGTTGTTTAAGGATATTCAAACACATAGGAAGATTCTTCATTATTGTAACCTTTTTGTGACATCAAATGTTCATTTGATCAAATGTGGCTGTAGACCATTGAACAAGAACTTGTGGAAGGTTCATGAGTCCAACCACAAGGCAATACTTGACACAATAAATAATAAGAGAAAATCAGGATAGTTCATTGGATCTATTTTAAATGAGAAAAAATTGGTTTCAACCTTATTTATATAAACAAATTTTGTTACATATCTACAATCATATGTCTTATGAGATACTTATGTTTAATACTACTGTTTATCTGTATGAATTGTAGATAATAAATTCTCTTACCTCAATGTGGAGGAAAAATATAAAGGTGAAATTTGTATACTCATGCTACACACCTATCAATATATACATGCTTAATCACCTTTAGATTCCCAATTTAGCCCTCTTCTTTGGTTGTATAAAAACAAATTCTTTGAAGGAAAAAATAACTTATCTTATTGATTAAAAGGTACCAAATTGAGTACAAGAATTTTATGTAATAAGTTCTACTTAAAATAAACTAAGTTTTATCTTGTTCAAGATAATCCTCATAATGAGTTACAAGGCTATTCATCTGTCGTGGTGACAATTTCTCAAACATTGGAAAAAGCATCAAATATATTGAATGAAAAGTTACAAGGTAGCATAAATTTCTATATGTGTATTGTGAGGCCAAAATAACAGCACCAAAAAGTTTGTGTGGGTGGTATTATACTAGGAAAGGTCATATTTCATACCCCAGCTTGCCCAACTATTCCAGACTACACTGTGTTGAGACTTTCTCTTAAGAGCCCTAAGTGCTAGAAAGTTTGAAACATTGATTATATCATGCAGATAGTGAAACCTAATCATGTTTTATTTGAATATATAGATTCATACTTGGTCCCTCCAAAATAACCTCTCTCAACATTTGAAAACTCCAACCCATTCGACTATGGTGACGAGTTTTTGGATGTTCTAAAAAGGATCAAATCCATTGAATGAAAAGTTGCATGGTAGCATAATTTTTAAATTGTGCATCATGGGACCAAATAGACAACATCAACATGTCTAGGTGGGATATTTTATGTTAGGTAAGGTCTGATTTTGCATCACCTATTTCTTGATCATTCTAGACTCATTTCGTTAGTGCTTTCTCTTAGGAGCCCTAAGTGCCAAGAAGTGTCAAAATTTGATGGGTTGTTTCTCAAAGAAAATGGAACATAAATTTTTATTCTTTCAATATATAGGGTAATGTAGGTTTTATTCATAATAACCTCTCTCAATTTTTTAAAACTCCATTCCATTTTTCCATGGAAACATGTTTTCAAACATTACAAAAAGCATCAAATATATTAAAGAAAAAGTTGCAAGGTAGTATAACTTTTGCTTTCTATTATGGGACCAAAATGATAGAAATAACACATATAGGTAGATAATTTTATGCTAGGAAAATTATTGGTTTTTACCCTAGCTTGCCTAATCATTCTAGACTACACTACGTCGATGCTTTCTCTCAAGAGTCATAAGTGCCAAAAAGTGCAAAATTTTATAGGTTGTTTCTCAAAAATGATGGAACATAAAAATGTTTCATCTAAAGCTATAGATTATTGTAGGGTACATTCATAATAACCTCTCACATTTTTTGAAAACTCCAATCCATTTTTCCATGGTAACAAATTTTTAGATGTTTAAAAAAATGTGAAATACATTGAAAAAACCATTGCAAGGTAGTATATTTTTTAATATATGCATTATGGGGTGAAATAGATAGCACCAACAATTTTGGCTGGTTTTTTTTATGCTAGGAAGGGTCCTATTTTACACCTCAACTTGCCCAATCATTCCATACTACACTACACCAACACTTTCTCTTAAGAGACCTAAGTGCCAAAACATGTCAAGATTTGGTGGGCTATTTATTAGAGACAATGAAACTTACAAATATTTAATCAAAATATACAATTTTATGTTGGGTCCCTCCACAATAACCTATCTCATTTTTTTAAAATTCGCATCCATTTGGTTGTGGCGATAATTTTTTAGACGTTGCAAGAAGTGTGAAATAAATTGAATGAAAAGTTGCAAGGTATCATAATTTTGATTTGTACATTGTGTGCCCAAAATGATAGCACCAACATTCATGGGTGGGTGATTTTATGCTAGAAAAGGTTCTAATTTTCACCCCATCTTTTTTGTTCATTCCAGACTACATTGGGTCGACACTTTCTCTTAAGAGCCTTAGGTTCCAAAAATTGTCAAACTTTGATGAGTTGTTGTTGGAAACCATGACATGTACAAATGTTTCATTTGAAGCTACAAGGTCATTTAGGGTCCCTCCATAATAATCTCTCTTACTTTTTTCAAACTCCAATCTATTTGGCATTGGCGATAACTTTTTCATATATTGCAAAAAGTGTCAAATGCATTGAACAAATAGTTGTAAGCTAGCATAAATTTTGTTTGTATGTCATGGGGCCAAACCAAAAACACCAACACATCTAGGTGGGTGGTTTTTGTAGCATAAAAAAATGTCACCCTAGATAATTTCACACTAGGTTTATCTACCCCTATGTGCTTGGACCTAATTATGCATGTAATTTGATAATAATATTCACAAAATCAAAAGTGGAAGTGAAAAAAGGATTTAATATTTAGTACCCATGTTTAAGGCGCCAAAAAGGGTGGGTCTAGACTAGGGTGCTCAATGCCCTTCTCTGACCTATTTTTGATGAATTTAAAATATTTTATTTTCAGTATTATAATATTTAAAAATTCAAATCATTTCTTGGCGATCAATAATTAGTTTTGTGTAAATTAGAAGAATAGCATATAAATACAAGTCATTTTCATTATTTTAATCCTAACGATTTGGAGAAATATCACAACGAAATTAAGATCATAATTGATCATCCTAAAAGTAGTCAAGAGTAGAGTTTGCAGAATTATAGCAACATTATGTCAATCAAGAATCGTGTTAGCAAAGCATCATGTCTTTATGTACATTTTTTCATGTTTCATGTTTTTTTTTTTTTTAGTACTAACACTTGCATGACTTCAAATCAAGCATCAATTTCTCCTTGAAGGTGATGAGTACATTGAATTTATTCCATCAAGGAATGTAGAATTAGGGGTGAGTTATAGTAATTGTCTATTTATCGCTTACCTATCATTTACTCTCTTCCTGACTAAGGGTAATCTCTCTTTTACATAATCATAGTCATTGTGGATGTAAAAATACCAAAACAAGGTTTGAATTAAGAAAGCCACTATATGGAACAATCCTTCTACCACTTTTATGTGTATAGATTACAGATTTGAATAGAATTAGAGTGATATTTCAAATCTAATTGTTCATTAATGCATTCAAGCCTTACTAGTCAAAAATCAAGTGGATTTTATTAGCAAAAAATGAAGTTTTGATAGTGAGTCCAGAAGAGATGAGCACATAGAAGAGGAGCAATGAGAAAGTGAAATCATATCTTGAGTATTATCATCCAATCTAGGGTTCCCAAAACCCTTGTTTATTTGTTTCAGATCCAAATTTATATGTTAGGTTCTTTTGTGTTTTCTCTCTATTGTTTTGAACTATGTTTCTATTCATCATTTCTATATTTTCTAAATATCATCTCAGTTTGCTAAATTTTCATATTTAATCTAGGAACATCATTGCATCATCAAATTAAATAAATTAATCACATCAAAAACACACCACCATCAAAAATACTAAAACCCCGATCAACCATTGTAGCTCTTCCATCTAGGTTAGTAGCAAAGTGGGTGTTTGAGATCAATTTTAGTCCTTTCCCATTGTCATATTGAAAGAAGTGTGATTTAGACCATAGACAACTTTTTCTAATATCACATTTTGGTGAACCCAAACATGTGTGAACTTTTAAGTCTTCTAAAATGTGAAGCATATCATTTTAGAATTTTAAATTATAATTTAGGTTGTTTTAATTTTTAATTTATGCATATATATTCGTCATAAGAAACATTAAAAAGTCAAAATTTGCATAGCATTTTCCATTCAAAAGACAAATAGGGTTAGTTTCATTTGTTGTAAGGTATCTTTTCTCAATGATAAAACTTCAAAAATATGCATTAGTTCATAATAAAATTTAAAAACAATTTGAAAGTATTTGCATTTGTGATTTATATATGGATTAAAAAAGTGAAGATTTGCATTATTGTTGTCATCTCAAAAATACAAAAAAATCAATTTCAAGATTTTTCAAATTAGGATTAGTTAATGATTATATTTTACAATCTAAAAATAACATTTGGAGTACTTTATTACCAGAATTGAACAATTATATAATAGGACCATTAGACACTATAGAACATATCCAGATTTAGAAATTGGTAAAAATAACCTACTAGTCTAGGATGCCTAATGCTCTTGTTTGGTCAGTTTTCTTTGAAAACTGGATCATAATTCTATCTTTGTGTTTCTTGTGCCTTTCTTGGTTCTATACTTGCAAACTTATTTTTATTCATATGACTGTGTTGGTTTTGACATTCCTTGTAGGTATACTAATTTTTTTTATAAATCTATGAGCTTCACAACCTAGTGTCCTATCACTAATGCACCCATGATACATAGTTTTAGACTTATGGATTCTCACACTATAATCACAACCGATGTTGAGATTTAGTATTACAACTCTCTCACTCAAGGTATTATGTCTACTCAATCCACTTTTTATTATCTTCCTAATCCTACATTACCCATGACTTCATCGTAACCTAATATTCATGTGGACTTGGAGGTTGCTCTTGCTCATGTACTTGAGGATAAGATAAAATAATTTAAGAAATATTTAGAATGACTTCAAGACTACTTAAGTATTGAGCTATTATCTAAAGAGATTATGCCTATAGTGGATAATCTTAGGAAATTAATCAATGAATTACAAGGTATAGAAGTCTTGTGTAACCTAGCTCAAATAGGTGATGTTAATATTCCTACAATATTTACTTGCACCCAATCATTTACTAATTCTTAGAACCAAACAAGAAAAAATGTTTCATCTCCTGCAACAATTCCTTCGATAACCATATTTACACCTCCATTAATAGCATAAACAATACTACAGAGAAATGGTTTAAACATAAGCTGAGGGATTCCTAATGGGAATTATTTTAGTTTTATCACTTCACATGTAATAAAATATGTTTCACACCTCATAAACATGCAACAAAATAACCCACTAGGGATTCATACTACTTCACCATACTTGAAAAATCTCAAAACATGTCACCTAATGATCTTGTGATAAATCAACTTTTTCAAAATTTGAAATCATTACAAAAAATTTCAAATTTTATCCAAAATAAAACTAATAGTAAACCAATAATGAACCTCACACATATAAATTAAATTTTCTACCTTAAAGAAACCTATACAATAGAACATTGAAACACATTGCTTTGAAAAATATAATGGTATAGGATATCATAATAATCTTGTGTCAACATCTACTTCCTTGTTTAGTGACTTCAGTTTTTAATATATGCTCATAACAAAACTTTTCCCTTGATCACTAAAAGATATGGCCTTGGATTGATTTTTATCATTTCCAAACAACTCAATTACCTCATTCATGCAACTCATTAGCGAATTCCTCCAACATTTTCAAGCAAGCATTGGGTTGAATTGCACAAGACAACTGAGAGGAGGAGTGAATCAATTATATCTAATTACATTCACTTTTGATCTTAATCAATTCAACATTCACTTTAATTTGTTATTAAGTATAAAAATGTAATGTAGATAAGATAAAGAAAATACCAGAGACATCAGATTTATGTGCAAAACCCAATGAGGGAAAAACTACGGTGAGGATTAACTCACAATATAATAGTAATGCAAAACTAGATACAAAGGATCACTGCCAGAGGGCTCATTGCCCAGATAGGACCCACTATCTGGATACAAGGCTCACTTCCTATAGATAGGACTCATTGTCCAAAAGGAGGCTCACTTCCTATAGATAAAGAAAGATAATAGAAAATCCACCACAACAGTTTCCACACATTCACAACCTTGAACAAAGAATTGTAGACACCTTTGGCTCATTTCTTTCAGGAGTCTAACACATTAAAGTACTATTGCCTTAATTCAATTTCACACACTCTTCTTCTCACACTTGTTTCACACTTTTCACACTTGTTTCTTCTAATTCACAACATCTTGACTTGTATTTATACCATCTTCAACCTTAGAAACTTTCTCTAAGGTTAGCTACACATTCTTCATTTTACAAATTCACATTAGGTTGACGACTCAACATTCTCGTAGTGGATACTAATGAGGGTGGACCAAATACATACTTAACCAGGACCCAAACAAGATCTTGGATCAATCACACACTTCCGTAATTGATACTTATCCTTTGTGTAACATGTAGACACTAGGTCAGCCAAACCTAATGAAAACACCAATGAACTTTGAATTATGCGCGTTCACAACAAGATGAAAACATGTGGATCACATAAAAAATTTGACCAAACATTGGGACACCTCTTAGATAACTTCAGATACATCCACAACAATTGCAACAACTTCCATACACATAACACTTCCAATCGGATCATGTAGACACATATAGTAGCTCTGGAACAAGTCTTCTAGAGTACCAAACCATGAGCGCTTTTTACAGAACATAGATAACACCATTATTAACCTTCTTCCAGATCTACGAGATCTGAGACAAACCATCGAAGGAATGTTGAGAAAAAACATCTCTCCCATTCCATAGACAAATAAATTTGCTAGACCAGTTCACACACCGGTGAACACAACTTTCACTCTTCATTAACCCATAAGCTATAACACATGATATATCACCCAAGGATTCCCATAAACAACACTACAAATCCACACAAGAATAGAATCAATATAGAAGAAATGCAGAGAACATTATCAAAGAACATTTAGAACACACACACAACTTTGTCTTCACTATTTATTAATTTTCTTATAAGCACTTGATAACTCATCATATTTGGACACCTGCAACACCATAAAGATAGCTCCATGTACTCACAACATCTCTATAGTATCTGAACCATACATTTACCACCTACAATCTAATGATTCCTTTCTCTGCAACACCCTGAATTGTGTTGACATCAATGATAACATTAATGACAACACCACCATACTTGAAACACATTCATCCTCAAGTTACATTAACAAATTTAGTTCATTAGAAAAAAGGACCTAAAGAAGAGATAACAAACTCTATACGATGATACCAATATCTATATTTAAAACCTTCCTATAGTCTTCCCTTCACTGATATTCAAAGAGTATTTACAAGAAACTTACAACCTAGTATTTGGTATAATATTTTGTTAATGAAATACCCATCATTTACACACTTATGTACAAATCATCATGATTATCAAATATCAATTAGTCAATATGAAGGTACATCTTTATCATCTCCTACTATTCAATCTAAATTCATACCTTAAAAAAACTACCAACCATTACAAATAAAAAAATAAAATCATTAAGATATTAAACACTCCTTAAACTAAGATAATATCAATTTCAGTCAAGAAAGCCAATTCTCAAAATAGCTCGATTCTCTCCATGCGATCATGTTGCAATTGTTAAATAAGAATATATTTTTTCAATTTCCTATGATTAGTTCTATTGACACAACTAAAAATTTACCACAAAAATTTAATGCAAAATAATTTGGTCAATATAATCAAATAGCTAGACATGATATGGAGAAGTGTATACATCTTAAGCACCAAGTGTAAGACCTTATCTATTCTAATTAAATCTAGTTATTTGGTGTGAATGATAAAAGAAAAAAATAAGTCTCACCATCTAATTAAAACTTAAAATATTTATGGATCCATTGCCAAACCATTCTAATAACTTTGTTCATCATAGTGATAATGAAGATGATGATAATGATCTATCCAACTTTGTAAACATGATTGAAGTTCAACTTCATAAGGGATGAACCAATTTGTTTCTTGACATTGATTTTACACATCTAGATGATTCTATAAATGCACCTGACAGTCCTATTTATATCACCAGTAGAATCAATGATAAACCCACAAGGGGAATACTCATTTATGCTATTTGTGTAGGGAGTGTGATCACCAAAGCATTATTGTATGTTTGGATTAACTTTATAAATGTGATTATGAACAATTGATTGCATCGTTAAAGGTTCATGATGGTTTTGTTTACCTTATGATAGTTTTGATAAATCTAAGTAAACTTTTGACCTAACTTAACATTAAACTATTTTGACATCTAGTTGTTTAAAAAATGTCTTAAATTCCCATTTGAACAAGAAATACATAAAATTTTCCATGGTGGATTTAAGCCTTTGGCCTCTCCTAGAAATTTCACACTAGACTATCTTTTTCCTCAACCACCTCAAACCATTGAACCTTGTGAAGACTTCCTATTTTTTTCATATCATTTTTTTTGTCATAAATGATAGCACCAACACATCTAGTTGGATGGTTTTATTCTACGAAAGTTCCTATTTCACACCCTAAATTACTTGATCATTCCATACTACATTGCATCCATGGCTTCTCTTAAGAGTCTTAAGTGTCAAACTTTGACAGGCTATTTATTGGAGAAAGTGACACGCAAAAATGTTATTTTTGAACCTATACGATCATTTAGGGTCCTTCCATAATAACCTCCCATATTTAAAAAAATAAATTGATCCATTTAGCTATGGCAGCAATTTTTTATACCTTTCAAAAAATATCAAACGTATTAAATGAAAAATTGTAAGATAGCATAATTTTTAATTTGTGCCTCATGGGGCCAAATGAATAGTACAAAATATTTAGGTGGGTAGTTCTATTCTAGGAAAGGTCTAATTTCAACACCCTATCTTCCTTGATCATTCCAGACTACACTGTGTTGGTCCATTCTCTTAAGAGCCCCAAGTGCTAGAAAGTGTTAACCTCTGATGGGCTAATTATTGAAAATCATGACACGTATAAAATTTTTGTCTAAAGATATAGGGTCATTTAGGGTCCCTCCATAATAATTTCTCTTCATTTTTCATATCTCCAAGTCATCTCAGCATGGAAAAGAATCTTATATTTTGGAAAAATCACGAGTTACATTTAGTAAATAGTTATCGATAAACATTTTTATGTTCTTCATCTCATGGGGTGAAACTAGTAGTGCCAACATGTTGGGGTGGGAAGGTTTATGCTATGAAAGGTCCTATTTTTCACCTCAACTCTCTTGAACATTATACCATGGTGGAAATAAGTTAAATGCAACAAATTTATTCAATTTTATTTATTAGAAGGTTGTTACGACTAATATTCGACATTATGTGCCTCATGACAGTAAACTAACAATGCATCTATGTGTGGATGGATTAATACTATTAGAGATCTCATTTTAGAACCCAAGCATCTTGGTCCTTTTGAGCTAAATTAGACCAAAAAAATTTATTAAGTTCCTTGAGACCCAAAAAGTGTTAAAAATTTTGCATGAATGTTCTCTCAAACTAAGGCACCTATAAATGTCTCTTGTGTCTTCTATTCACCCTAGACCTGCCACTCTTCAATATGATCACTATAGTAGGAAATTTTTATTTTCATATATTCTCATCTTTAGGTTAATTCCATTCTACTCTTAATAACTTTCAATTAATAAATTTTTACAGGCACCTTCAAACATTGCTATCTTCACTTACTAACCCTCAAATATGCATCTTCATGACTATAATTTTCAAATCATAATCACTCTTACCAATACATGTAAATTGTCCTAATAGGCATATATGCTCATGTAAATTTTAATGAATTGTAAGGGGTTTTAAAAATTCAAACATATTTTGAGAATGTATAATAGACTCACACATATTTTGAGAATTCATAATAAACACTAAAAATATCAACATGAAGCTATTAGAAATATTGAAAAACACCTATGAAAATATCAAAAAATTCCTTAAATGCTAAAAATACATGGTTTGTAGAATATACATCTACTTACCAGATTAAATAAACAGAGATTCAAGGATTCTCTTATGATTACTTGATAACCCTCCTATGGCCTTATCATGCCATACATTCATCAACTAATATTGATGGTAGAGAATAAATAAAAGAAATAATGCACATACCATTTGTCACAAAAAACCTTATATAGGGTTTTCAGAATAAATAATTCTTTTTCCAACAAACTCCAAATGCTTTATGTGACATCCATATCTTATAAAATCTCATTGACCTAGATGAATGGATTAAGAACCTTTAGAGATGTGACATGGTAACTATATCAAATTATGGTATTAATGAGATATATAATCTCTTGCCAAGGATCCCATGGGTTTCTATACGGGTCTACTATTGATTCATGAGAATCACTCATATATTTGTGAAATTTCAATAGTACAACTTGGAAATATGATCATTTAAAATGTACTCTGCCTAGATGACTTAAGGCATTTCCTCATGAAGAAGAAGGCAAGTAAAAAAATAATAGACCTGCCTGTAATTGAGAGGCATAGTTTCATGTGCTTATTATTGTCTAACAAGAGAATAATGATGCTCAAGGTTTTTAAAAATAATTCCATGATTTTTTCACTTACCATCAATACATCTCTATGTTCTATTTCTCTATTATAGGAGTTTAGAGCATTAAATCATGAAAAATACAAAGAATGAAAAAAAAAAAAAAAGGATCTTGCTTCTTTGTTGAAACCAATATCAAGGGTCAAGATATCAATCAATGCTTCTCCTTGTGATGCCTGAAACAACCTCAAGTGCCATAATAATTTTCATGCTCAAGTGAAGAGAGCTAAAAGATAATAATAAGTCCTAAAGTGCTCGATATCTCTTATAAAACTCAAACTTTCATTAAAGAACTCCTTGCAAAAACTCTTGCACGTAGATTCTTGACCAAGTGAAGGCATTATTGGCAAGGTTATAATATTTAAGAAATTTTAACTTATGCTAAGGACTCATTTTCAAAATTCAATATATGGCCTACAACCTTGAATATTCTTGACCACATGGTGCCAAATAAATAATGCCAACATATCTGGGTAGGTGGAATGCTACTACTAGAGGAATTTTAGTGTCCAAGAATCCTAATCATTTCAAGATACATTACAACCACAAAGTCTGTTAATAACCCTAAGAAGAGCCAAACTTTTGCATGGCTGTTCTCTTAATCATGGAATTGAGAAATTTCACATTTAACCTATAGGTGGATGATGATTCCAAAGAAAAAATTGAAATATGACAAAGAAAATTGCAAACATAGATTACAAAATGGCATAAACTCACACCTACATCCATTATGCAAGGTAATAAAAATATGGAGAAATAATAGACATCCAAGTCCATTAATTGAACTAATGATTAATTATAATTCTTGCATCAATTAAATAGTAAAATTGAGCCTTATTCGATTATTAAATTAATCATTTATAGTGGAAATAAGGATAAAATTATTCATGTATAGTTGCATCAATTAATTATTCATTTATTAAATTAATCATTTATAATTCAAATATGGATAAAACTAGTAAAAAATATTTTTGTTAACCAAAAATCCATATAAGCATAGTGTTGGAAAAACAAGGATAGACAACTGAGAGGGGGGGTGCATCAATTGTCATAGATTATTCAAACTTATTAAAATTTATTTGACTTATTCTCATATATGATGAATGAGCATTAAGCACAAACAATCACCACATTAGAAACACAAGAACACCAAGATTTTATATGTGGAAACCATGTTAGGGGAAAAAACACAATAGATGTCAATCCACAAGAGTATACCTTGTTAAAATTATAGAGATGAACAATGGGAATGCACATGCATTCAAGCACACTGCTCAAAGAAGACACAATATCTTATAGAAACATTTTAGATTAAAACCATCTAAAGAATTTTGAACTAATAAATTAGCTTTTGCAAAAGGTTGATTACAGTTCTAGTTAAGCACAAAAACACTTCTTCACACTATGCTCTGCAATCTAATGATCTGATCTTTATTCACACATAGAACTTGCATACTTTTCATATACTTCACACAAACACCTTTCACACTTCACAAATGAAGAGAACAATCACTCTTATATATCCGCTTCATGGAATTATATCAAAAAATTTGCTGGCCAAAAATAAAATATTAGATGAATACAAAATGTCGGCCCAAATCATGAGAAAATCTCAATGCGCACCAACTGAAGTTAGTCACAACATAATGAAGACCTAGAACAACATCCTCGAGTGTGCCAAATAATTAAAAATTAATCCAGAGGATCCACAATAGGCTACAACCACCATGTCAGCCAAGAACATGAAAAAAATGAACACACAAAGGAAAATATTTGATCATGAGCACACCAATCAACACATGCATGAAATAAAGATAGAGCATGATCTAGAAACATCAACGATCATCGTAGGAGCATATGCAAAAAATCCAATTTCCAGAATTACATTCTCTTCTTTTAGAAACACCAGCGATAGTAATAAAATAACTGTAGGAACATAAAAATTCACAACTTGCTAAATTCTTGATGTGCACCTCTTAAAATTCCAGAGTAGAAACTAGATAGGCTCAACAACAAACCTTTTAATCCACAACTTCTGAATACGAACACACTAAACTTCACAGCTTCACAAACAAACTTCAACACATTTATTATAGTTTTCTCAATATCCTTGATATATATAACCTTCAATAAATCAATGCTAATAGTGTTGACATCAATGACAGCCACATATCAAAAACACAACCACAACATCCAACAATATCCCCCTTTGGAATTGATGGCAACACATGATGTAAAAATACCATCAACACAACTAACTCCAACACTTACTCCCCCTTAGGTTTTGACTCTTCTCTCATGACTTCTTATCTTCTTCTCTTCTCCCCTTTTCATACTTTTTCACATTACTCCTCTCCCCTTTAGTTATTACAAAGTTTTTCACATTAATATTCTCACCCTTTGACATCAATGGAAAAGGTACAGAAGCTCTAAACGACATATCTAAATCATCTGACTATTCCCCCTGAGTAGTAGCCACCACAACATCAATCAGATTCAAGATATGACTATGAATTCATGGAATTTTGAAAAGACTTTCATCTTTAGTTCTGATTAGGAGGGGAAATCACCCCTAACTTCCCTCTAAGATACTCAAAAGTATCCTTAGGAAATGGTTTAGTAAAGATGTCTGAAATCTATTCCTTACTAGGCACATACTCTAGTCTGACTTCTTTATCACTCACTTTGTCTCTCAAAAAGTGATATGTGATAAATATATGCTTGGTCTTTGAATGCAACACTAGATTCTTAGAAATGTTTATTGAACTTGATTTATCATAAAATATAGCAATAGGCTCATCACACTCAATTATGATATCTTTCAGCATCTGCTTCATCCATATTACTTGAGTACAATCGTTTGCAGCAACAATATATTCAACCTCAATAGTAGATAAGGAAACTGAGTTATGCTTTCTACTTAACCAAGATACCAACTTCTTCCCCAAGAAGAAGGCACCACCACTAGTACTTTTCTTGTCATCCACATCACCTGCCCAATCTGCATTAGTAAAGGTGCTCAAAGTAACATCATCATCCTTAAGATACCAAAGGCCAAAATCAACTATCCCTTTCAAGTATCTGAAAATTCTCTTTATAGCAGTCACATGGAATTCCTTTGGATCAGCTTGATATCTACCAACCATACATACAAAATTCATGATGTCAGGTCCAGTCTGAGTCAAATATAGCAATCCACCAATCATTGACCTGTATCTTGTTTTATTTTCCTTAGGAGAATCATCATTCTATGTTAATTTGCATCCAGTTACCATGGGTGTACCAATAGGCTTTGAATCTTGCATACCAAACTTCTTAAGCAGTTCTCTAACATACTTGGACTGAGATATAAAAATTCCATTATCTAACTAAGTGATTTGCAATCCCAAAAAGAACTTCATCTCTCCAATCATAGACATTTCAAATTCACTTTTCATTTCATCAGAAAACTTCATACATAAGTCATCATCACCTCAAAAAATTATGTCATGAACAAAGACTTCAATAATAAACTCTTTATCATGATCTATCTTGAAATACATATTACTATTAGTAGTACCTTTATTACATCCAAGCTTCAACAAGTATTTATCCAGTCTGGCATACAAGGATATAGGGGCTTTCCTGAGTCCATATAGTGCTTTCTTCAATTGTCAAACCATATCTCCCTTATCAGTTAGTTGAAATCCATCCAGTTTCTCAACATATACTTCTTATAGCTCACCATTCAAAAATGTTGACTTCACATCCATTTGATAGACTTTGTAGTTCTTAAAAGCAACATAAGAAAGAAACAATCTTACAACTTCAATTCTAGAAATAGGGGCAAAGGTTTCTTCAAAATCAATACCTTTCGTTTGTGAGTACCCTTTGCATACCAGTCTTGCTTTATTCTTGACCACTTCACCTTGTTCATTCACCTTATTTTGAAAGACCCATTTAGTTCCAATCACATTTTTGTCTTGAGGTCTGGGAACAAGAATCCATGTATCATTTTTCTCTATCTGCATTAGTTCTTCCTTCAATCCTTCCATCCAATGTTCATCTTTACATGCTTCATTGACATTGTTGGGCTCAGTCTTGGAAATTAGACAATACTCTTCTGCAATTATTTTTCTAGTCTGCACACCTTTGTTCTTATATCCTATAATCTAATCTTGAGAATGATTTAGCTTTACATACTTTGGAGCTGTAGGATTCTCTTGAACTTCTTGTTCTTTTGTTCTCTTCTGCACTTCCATTAGCCTCTCTTTCTTGATTCTCTTGATTCACCAAAACAATTTGAACTTGTTTCTATGTCTGAAAATTATTTCCTTTATTAGTACTATCATGTTGGTCATCTGAATCATATCCACAGTATCTGTATGATCTAGTAGTGTCTTCATCAGCTCTAACATAATTTTCACTTTCAACCATTTTCCTCAATCTTCTATTATAGCATCAATAGGCCTTTCTTTTAGTAGAGTAACCCAGAAAGATACCTTCATCAATCCTAGCATCAAACTTTCCTATATCTTCATCTCTCTTGATATAAGATCTACTTCCAAAGATTTTTAAATATCTAACAGTAGGTTTATGACCAAACCACAACTCAAAAGGAGTCTTACTAGAATTACCATTGACATTTACCCAGTTGATAGTATACACAATAGTGCTTACAACTTCTCTCCAATAGATATGAGGTACATTACCTTCCAACATCATAGTTCTAGCAACATCTAGAATTGTTTAGTTCTTTCTCTCTAGAACTTCATTCTATTGAGGAGTTCGGGGAGCAGATAACTGTCTTTTGATTCCATGCTCTTCACAAAAAGAATTGAACTCCCGGGAAGTGAATTCACCACCTCTGTCTGACCTTAAGTATTTAATCTTCAAACCTATCTCATTCTTTGCCATATCTTTGAAAATTTTGAACTTCTCTAATGCTTCATGTTTTTCTCTCAAGAAAGCAACCCATATCATTCTAGAGTAATCATCAATAAGCAACATAAAGTACCTTTCTCCTTGTAGACTTTTGATTCTGGAGAGATCACATAGATTAGTATGTATTAGCTCAAGTACTCCATTAGAGTGATTTTTTTTTCTCCAAAAAGAAACTCTAGTATGCTTTCCCATCTGGCATTCCTTGCATATGTTGTTAGTAGGCTTCACTAGCTTAGGAATATCTCTTAATTCTTGAGTGGAACTTATCTTGAAAATATTATCAAAATTCACATGACACAACCTCCTATGCTATAACTAGCTTTCATCAACTTGAGAAATTAAACAACTTTTACTACCATAATTCAAGTGAAAAATATTACCTCTTATCTTTGTACCTAAAGCAATCACATTTCCAGAACTTCCCAGTATCCCGCACTTTCCATCTTTGAACTGAAGATTTTATCCCTTGTCGACCATCCATCCAACACTCAACAAATTATGCTTCAAACCTTCTCCATAAAGGAAATCATCAATATTATGTCTACCACTAAGAGAAATAGTGTCTCTGCCATAAATCACACCAGCATTGTTATCTCCAAATCTTACAACACCACTGTTATATTTCTCTAAGCTTACAAACTTTCTTTTGTCACCAATCATATGATGTGAGCATCCATTGTCAATCACCCAAACATTCTTTTCTTCAATTCTAGCTGCAAGAGCTTTCTCAACATTCTTACTACTAGCAGATTCAGTGGAGACTAGACCGTTTTCCTTGATATAAATGAATACCCATCCATCCTCATTTCCATTTTCTTTATCAAAATTTTCATCAATAACACCTTCTTCAGCAAAATAACATTTCTTCTGAAATCTAGGCTTGTCTAGTTTGGACCTAGGAACTCTTCTAGGACACCTTGATGCAAAATTACCTATCTTATTGCAAGAGAAACATTTAATAGGAAAATTTCCTTTGTACTTACCTTGTCCTATGGCTTCTCTTTTTACAATCAATGCTTCCAGTTCTTCTAACTCTCTTTCTTCATCTTCAATCTATTTCCTCTCATCTTCATACTTGAATGTCTTTCTAGAAATTTCTCCCAGATCATATCTCTATTTGTTTCTTCTAGATATAGTAGCTTTAAATGTAGATTTTTTCTTAGGGGTAAATTCACCTAATTCACTCAACTCAAAGGTAGCAAGCTTGCCAATCAACATATCTCTTGTCACATTTGTTACTATTCTAAGCTCTTCAATAGCATGAGATTTTTATTGTAATAAGCGGGTAATGATCTGAGTACTTTAGCCACAATCTCTTCTTCATCCAAGGTTCCATTGACACATCTAATACCCATCACCACTTCATTTACTTTTTTCATGAAAGAAATAATGTTTTCATCTTCGCACATTTTCATGTTTTCCCACATGCCTTTCAGACTTCGTAGCTTAGAAAATTTCACTTGAGCATCTCCTTCATACAATATTTCCAGATTCTTCCAGATCTCATGTGCTATTTTCAGATCCATCACATTTGTCATCTCTGAATCTCTCATGTCACTCAACAATGCTTCTATAGCCCTGATATTAGTTTCAGCTTCTTTGATCTCATCAGTAGTAGATGGACCATTTTGAGGAATAACATATATGTTCTTTGTAATCTTCTAGAAGGGTTCACCAATGCAATTCAAATGACACTCCATTCTAGCCTCCCACAGAGAGTAGTTTGTTCCATCAAATCTAGGACTATCCTTCTTGTATGATGCCATCTCAGATCACCTCAAGCTATTAAAAGTCTTTATAAGAACCTACTCTGATACCAATTGTTCAAAAAACAAGGATAGAAAACTGAGAGGGGGGTTGAATCAGTTTTCATAGATTATGCAAAATTATTAAACTTTATTCAACTTATTCTCAAATCTGATGAATGAAATTAAGCACACATAATCACCACATTAGAAACACAAGAGCACAAAGATTTTATATGTCGAAACCCCATTAGGGGAAAAACCACAGTGGATATCCGTCTATAAGATTATACTCTGTTAAAAGTATAGAGATGAATAATGGGAATGCACATGCCTTCAGGCACATTTCGTAGAGCTCACTGCTCTCATAAAAAATTTAGATTAAAACCATCTAAAGAATTTGAACTGATAAATTAGCTTCTAGAAAAGACTAATTATAGTTCCAATAAAGCACATAAATAGTTATTCACATTTCACCCAATCTTCTTCACACTCTGCTCTGCAATTGAATGATTTGATCTTTATTCACACACAACACTTGCATACTTCACATATACTTCACACACACACCTTTATCACTTCACAAATGAAGAGAAAAATCAATCTTATATATTCGCTTCATGGAATTACATCAACTTTGTTGGCCAAAAATAAAATATTAGATTAATACAAATTGTCGGCACAATTCATGAGAAAATCTCAATGCACACCAACCAAAGTCGGTCACAACATAATGAAGACCTAAAACAACATTGTCAAGTGTGCCAAACAATTAAAAATTAATCCACGAGGATCCACAACATGCTACAACCACCATGTCAGCGAAGAACATGAAAAGTATGAATACACAAAGGAAAATATTCGATCACGAACACACTGATCAATGTGGGCATGCAATAAATATAGAGCATGATCTATAAACACCAACAATCATCGTAGGAGCATACACAACAACTCCAATTTATAGAATTACATTCTCTTCTTCTAGAAACACTAGGTACAATAACAAAATAATTGTAGGAACAGATAAATTCACAACTTGCTCAATTCTTGATGCACACCTCTGAAACTTCCGGAGTAGAAAATAGATATGCTCGACAACAAACCCTTTAATCTACAACTTTTAAATACAAACACATTGAACTTTCCATCATGCTAAACTTCATAGCTTCACATATAGCCTTCAACATATTTTTTATAATTTTCTCAATATCCTTGACATATACAACCTTCAAGACATCAATGCTAATAGTGTTGACATCAATGACAACCAAATATCAACAATATAACCACAACATCCAACACATAGAACATTATATATCGACAAGAGTGTAATATATATACAAGAAAGCCATATGGACATACAATGTCACATATCTATAATTTAAAATATATGTTAAAAATGTCATATAGGCATTTCCCTCAAGGGAAATGAAAGATATCATAAGCTATCTTTGACTATTGAGTGGATGAAGATGCATGCAATGGTGATTTCTTTCAAACTCATTCACTAATCCTTTGTCTAAACCTGTTTGAACCTCCACCTAATAAAATAGAAAGTATAGACATTAATATATAAATTAAATTATAGAATGACATATAATAGAATAATCACTTATCATGCATACAAATAATCACTATGTTCATCCACAACAAGGGCATATTCATGATATGGAGTTGTGAAGCCTTGTGGAAACCATCACGATAGAAACTAAAATAAATATGAATATCATTTATTTTTTAAATAATAGACAAATAAAATAAAAAATATAATGTGAAATTTATGAATCTACCTCATACCTCTATCAAAGGCATCAAACTTGCTACTGTTATGGAAACACCATTTTCCATTGTGGTATGAATATTAGGAGAATTTTTTTGCATCATATAAAAATGAAACAACATTATTCAATTACCAAAAATACCTAACATTATTTTACAATTCCCTTAATGAATAAATATAGACAAGGTTACTGTTGTGCATGTTTTGCACATACACCCCGCTGTGGATAGGGACCCCCCTCTTTTTTCTTGGATCGGGTTATTTTGACCTTGTCTTGTTTTGTGCACCCGTCTCTATGCCCAAAATGGCCATGATCCTTGAAACGATCAACTTCATATTGGCCAAGTTTACAGAGCTGAGTTTCCTCAAGTAGTTCGCCCTTGCGGGCTCAGTCCCACGGGTTTCCCTTAGCTTTTCACCCGGCGTCCATTGGCCCTTACGGGCCCGCATTCATGAGTCTTCTCCTACCATTTGTCATTTCGCTCCACCATTCGCCTATGATAGAGTCCTGGCATTCGCTCAACATGCGAATCCCGCACCCCTCTTCGCCACTACGTCTTTCATGCCCCACTGACCCATAGTAGCGGGTCGCATTATGTGGATCTCCGTTCCCACTCTATTACTTTCACATCGGTCGAACCTTGACCGCCACCTGCATGGCGAGCTCTGCACTTGGCCCTGCCATCCCTGTCATTACCATTGTAGGTCAAACCCCCATTTCTTCAAGATAATTTAAGTCAAAAAAATGTATGGGATCTTCTCGCATGAATTGCCTTCACCCGACCACCATTCTCTAGGCGGCTTTTCCCTCGTGTTCCCCACAGTTCAGATCTTGTTTGTACCATTTCATCGAAGTAAACCTTAAGATCCATGGAAAATATTTTGAGTCAAAACCCGTGGGTGGGCCTGCTATGCAGGCCTTCGCCTACGGGAGTCCATCACCCCGACGTCATTTCTGAACAACTAAGCTCCACTGACTCCCCGCTTCACAGACCCATGGCCCAACAACGTTGTTCCCCTCTTATGGGATTCCCCCATTGCAACTACACTCCATAAATCTACCATTTCAAATGATGTTTATGCATAGCTTGCCCGCTTCCTCTATTCGCGTTGGTCTACTTCGGGGTCATTTTTATAATCAATAAATGCCAAACTGTTAGATATCGATCTTGATAGTGAAAGTTCTTCTTAGCCCTGCATAACATAGCTTTACACATTTCAAATGATGGAAATTAGGGCCAGCCTCAATGGCGGTCGACTATGCGGGACCCGCCATGAGGGCTTCCATTCAACCCATGTCGTTTCTCCTACGACATTCATGAAGCGATCACCCATATACTCTTACATACAGAAGTTAAACATGTGGTCCAGCCATTATCTCTGCCACCACTCAAGTTGTCCTTCGCGACACTCTTCAACGCATGCCCACATTGAGGTGGCTTTCCTCCAGGCTACCCTCTTCCACTGATTTTCCCATATGGATTATTCATATACGGGAGAGGATTAGAGATGCTGCATGGATCCTAAATACAAACTCATGATCGAATTGCAAAATGAGGAACTAAATAGGGCCCGAGAGAATTCAAAACAATTCCTCCAAGATGGTTCCTCACACTGGACCTTAACCTTACAGACGATGACATTCAAAATATTGGCTCATGCGACCATCGTTCATCCGAAACCCGCATTGCAGGTTTTTGCTGCCCATCACCTTTGTCTCAGTGGTATTCCTTAAGCGACCTCTATGGGATTCACGGTCTAGTTTACCATCAATATCATAATTTATTTACTACTGATGATGACTCCCCATGATGTAGTTTCAGCATTCCTAAAAGTCGTCTGTTTCAAATGACGGTATCTTTATGGTGCCCAACATCCTCCTCCCTGCATGTCAAAGTGATGATATCATGAGCATGATCCAATTAGCTCCCACGCCTCTATTCTTGCATAATCCTATAGAAAATAGTTCTCCCTGTAAGTGTCCTTTCCAGGATCTAAGGCAATATAACGACGTGAGGAGTCATCTAAGGGAAACCATGAAGAAATCATGGGTAGTTCGTGAGCAGTTGGTGGCTGATCGATTATGGCTTGTGTGATCTTCACCTCTAAGTTAAATACCTCTAGGAACCCTTCTAGAAGCATTTGGTGAGTTCACACGAGGATGCAGGATGAATCTCTCTTTGTGCCATCGGTATTCATTTCTATACTTGCGCGAGGCGGTTTGAGTTGCGGTGGAAAATTCAATGGTTTGGGGAGCATGATTAAGTTTATATGTGGAAGAATTTGTCAAATTAATTTCTATAGGTAACATGTAACACAACATTCTGAGAAGGCGGGTGTGGAAAGAACGCTTTTCACCCTTGAAACAACAAAATAAACAATGAGGGTGGGAAATTAGTCCAATATGCTTGCTAGCATGACTTGATCAGATAATGTTGCTAAACAAATAGGGGGGGTATGGGAAAAACAAAATATGGAAACAGATTTTTGGATCATGGGCCCCGCATCACTGATGGTTGTGGTTCCTCGTCATTATCACAACTTCAAAAAGACATCCTTCTGTACGCTACTACCTGCGCCCTTTTGTGAAATGTTTGCATGCAGAACCCACCATTCCTCTTGCAGTATCGAATTTCCATGATGCGGGTTTCACATTCCTTAAGGTCGTTTGATTCCGACAGCAATAGCATGACGACACCCTGCCTTTTTCCTCCCGCAAATGAAATGGACATGGTGATATTCCATGCTTCATTCTATTCTTCGGCTTGATTGTTATGGGTGGTGTTAGCAAGTAATCGTACAACCAAATACATCTATCTATAAATGAGTGACTGCTCATTGACAATATGTTAGCAATATGACTTATCTTTAGAACCACAACAATGAACATAGTAAGCTCCCTCTTGATTGCGTCGGTCCCCTTGCCATCAGAGAAGTATGATGATGAACCCATAGTCTACATGTCTTATCACCTTCCTTCGGTGTGGATTCCACACAATGCAATGTTGTCATTTCCTTAGTTGTTGGAAATGGAAATCTATAGATGGTCACCCTACTCCATGTGTTCGCATGCCTCGTTTGGCTCCTCCCTTTTACAAGAAAATCTTATCTTAAATAAATGAAATCTGCAATGATAGACCTAAGGAATTGACACATGATCTGTGAGAATTTTTCCTTTTACATAGAGCCTAGTTTCTAACAAACCAGATATATCTGTGGATCAATAAATGGTTGTGAAGCTTAGTAAGGCTTGTCGCCTATTATGATTAGCTGTTTATTATGGGCGTTCTCCAAAA
Source organism: Sequoiadendron giganteum (assembly GCA_007115665.2). NCBI lineage: Eukaryota > Viridiplantae > Streptophyta > Pinopsida > Cupressales > Cupressaceae > Sequoiadendron > Sequoiadendron giganteum. The sequence continues at coordinate 343,446,253 of CM021100.1, read as the reverse complement.
TCAAGGGTGGGAGTGATGTTGTTTGGAAAAAGGAAACCAAGGTGTCGTTCAGTAAGTATGAGACATTTTGAGGAGTGACGGAGGTTAACATCGTGAATGATGGAGAAAACGGGTATGTGAGTTCCGCATACCATTCGGTCCCCATTTGGATCAGCTTGGACATCTCTCACAGACATACTTCATCCATGTAGACTCTGTTGCTTGCTATGCCATTTGAATGACAGATTAGATCCTTCCTCCTCTCGTGGGCTTTGTTGGACATTGAGTCTTTGGGAGAAATTAATATACATGATCTTCTAAGAATGCAATGGTGGCGGGGTCTGGAATTCAAAAATCATCATCGAAAGGGGAGAAAGCTGCTATGGGGAAAAGAACCACACAGTCACACAAATATCACTTTCCCTCTATGAAAGATTCAAAGTTTCACATCATTGTGAGATAAGGTTATTTGCATGAGCCTAACTTAATTCATTATTTGTGCAGGATTTTTCTTATAGAATGGTTATTACTAAAGAGGCTTATTGCAAAGGTAGAAACCACTTGCAACATGCTCATCCATAGAGCCCTGCTAAAGGGAGTCTTGATTCAAGGCTTGATACAAAGAAGAAAGGGAGAAGGTGGAATCATGAAGAATGTAATATGATGAAGAACCCATATCCCCCTGCTAAGTCTGCATAGGGGAATATCAATCAAAACCATCCATGAAACCCGATCAAAAGGGGGCATCTTCACTTCATAGACCATGCATGTTGATAGGATGCTTTCACTTTCCTCCTACGAAGGCACTCTGGGGATAAGGATGATTCTTGAGGGGAAATGAAATAATAGGTGATTTGTCAAAAGGAAGATCAATAAACTAAAGGTTGCATGATAAAGGAAGTCAACATCAAGAAATGTTGATGGTTGCCCAAGGAGTTAGAGGCAAGAAGGGGGGTTATTCCATCTCATATCAAATGGTTGTGAGCCGTCAAGGGCTGCCTCATCAAATCTTGGAGGTAGCTAATCCATTCAACAATGATGCAAATTTGCAAATGAAGTGCACTTGATTGAATGAAGGAATACTACAAACACATCAGTAAGGGTGCAACCTTTAAAATAGTTTCAGCTACAGAAAAGGGTTGTCTGTTACAAGACAAATTTTCTACAATAACAGGGCACTACATGAAAAAATAGGAATTAGACAAAAGATGTATTTTAAATTCCTTTATAATGGGGGTAGGTGAAACCCCAATGTAATCAAAATTGGGCCACACAATGTAACTAAATCCTATCCATTCATTTGGGCTTTGGAAAACTATAAATAGGGGCTTGCCCCTCATTTGCAAATGGTTGGAGAGCTGGTGTAAAGGAATTCTGCAGCAATAGAAAGCAACATTACATGATTTATGGGTGTTTCCTTTTGAGTTTGCATATTATTTGTGCATGGTTCTATTTCCCTATTAGTTTAGTTGTTAGTTTCTTGAATGGAAGTGATGATGGTTTTTGTTGTTACTTTATTTGATGAATTTCCAGCTCATGATTTTTGTGATTTGTTGATGATGAATCACTTTGTAAAGCTATTCTAAGCTTCTTTAGTTTATTTCTGGAACTTAGTTTGATTGCATGTTCATGATGTGTGTATGTAATCTGAAAATCTATAGTCCTTAGAAGATTGCACTAGTTTTGTGTAACTGTAGGTTCCTCTTGGCCAAGAAAAATCCAATTTAGGGAGTTTGTCTACTGTAGCACCCTCTATGATCACTGTTCATTCATAGTTGTAGATCCAGAAACTTCCTCTCTTCCCTTCCCTTTTCCTTTTTTTTAATAAGTAACCTATGCTAAGGTTCATTACACATTGTAAAGCCAAATATGAAGCTGAAATAGGAGTTTTAGACTATTGTTTGAACCTGTAGCCATTGAAAAACAATTTCCACATCCTAGGAACTCCATTTGTAGACCGAACTTCCCATGCTTTGTAACTCATGTATAAGACTGCCTTGTGATTCTAGCAAATCACATCAAACAACTGAGATATTCCAAGCATTATCAAGACCCGACATTAGAGACCTTGGGATAGTGTTCTGCAATTTGATTGTGGAAGATTATCTTTCAAGAGAGTGATGCACCTATGCATTACCTATGTTGAGAAGTGCATAAAAAAAAATCAACAATTACCTAAGTGAAATTTCAATAAACACTTTAACCACCAAGTGTTGATGTTGAAAGCCCAAAACTTAAAATATTTATCTAAAGTAAGTGTAATAAGAATACCATTCATATAAGGTTCAACTATTCACACGTAATATTTATAATTATTTACTAGTTACATACATGTGCACTCAACATTGTCATCTAATAGGGAGGTGGAGGACCATTGCAAGTAGGGTGAACATTGTGACCCTAAAATTTTATTATAATAAAATTCTACTAATTTAGTTAATATTAAAAAATTTTAAAATAAAATTTAATAAATTTAATTAAATGAACTTGTTAAAATTTACCTCACTATCAAATCTGAATGTTTCACTTGACATATATTTTATCATGGCCATCTAATCCATTACAAATTTATCCTAGCCACATGCATCCTAACTATCCTTGAGATCATAAACATAGAGAGACCCACAAGACCATCATACATGAGGTGGAACTCAATTCCTAAAAGAATCACCTACATCACCTTATAAAAGAGGCCTAGTATATTGTATAATGGTGTAAGTGAGAGATATAATGGACTCTCAAGTCTCCACATCAACACCCTCCTTCACAACAAAACTGATAGTCGCATGCTCTAACTCCAGTCTATCCAATGGTCTTGTTGACTAGTTTGGGTCATGTTGCACCCCTACTTAGTCGTATGTAGATCCCCCACCTCTACCCTATAACTCTTGTATACTAAATTAATTTGGGATCAGATTAAGGAAAAACTTAAAACAAAGTCTCCTCCAAAAGTATTGTGGTACCTCATATTTATTGTATTGAGGATGGTCAAAATCCATCTGTCACCTATCTAAAAAATTATTCTTTATCCCTTGGTGGTGGAAATAATGGATAGGGAACCTCTTGCATGCACCATGTTATATTTCCTTTGCTCATGGGTCAATGAAAAGTGCACACAAGTCATATATATATTTTTTAACTTGTTCATATGATAGTTTTCTGCATAAAATTATTTTTATTGTTCCCTCTTTTCATGCCAACTATTGATTTTCCCACTCACTGATACTATATCAGAGAATTTGGATTGTAGTGATCTAGTGAGGGTAGTCCTTGATGGGAAAATAATGTGGATCTAATGACCCAGCTATGCGGAATACATTCCCTTTCTCACCAATACAACAGAGGAGTGAAGCATAAACTGATTCTAATAGCTTCAAAAACTACTTGAGATGAATACAACCATTAAGAAAGATAACAGACAATAACCAATCACAGATTGACACAATAATTTATGTGGGAAAACCTTTTCAGATAAAGAACCCACCACACAAAGTCAAGACTATTGCATTACAGTATTGAAACAAATACATACAATTTGCAGTCTTCTCTATATAGCTCACAATCACCCAAAGAGATTAGGATTCACTTTTACAATGTTATCACAACATACAGTTTGAACAATCCTCTCTTCCAGAACTCACGTTCTTTTCTCCTTCTGCTCTTCAACCTGTGACTTCAACTTGTTCTACAACTCACTCATCAAAATATCCGATATTACAATCATATGTAGTTGATGCAAAAGGTCCTACACAATAATGAAGTCCATCCTCAAATCACGAAACTGATCATACCTAGCAGATTTCCCTGCATTGAACCACCTTTGCATTCAATACCAACACCAAAATGAGTTGAGTTTGCCACCCTGAGTTGACCATGCAACTACCACTTAGGTTTTCGTCCAATCAACATTCAGACAGACTACCACGTGTCCAAATCCCATTGCTTATCGCAACTGACATAGAGATCAACTCGGTCAAATAGATACCGAGCTCATCCAAGACTTCCAAGTCTTTACAACACTATTGGAGCCAGAGCCAGAACGGGAGACAAAATAGGACTCCACAGAAACTACAGGTTCAGGAACAGTTTTGATCAGAGGAAGTCAACCCAAATTCAAGACAAGATAGGAACACACAAGACCTAAGTTGAAGTCGGACTGGGAACAGAAACATGACTTCACCAAAAGTCCAGGTTTTAGGACTAAAGCCGGTTTCAATTCCGCCTCCGCCAGCTGCAAGAAATAATAAACCCGGACTAGAATGAAATGGAGGAAATCATCCTGAGGAAAAACCAAACAGTCAGAAAGACCAGATCGCAAAGGCAGGAATCGGATTCGGAACCGAAACGAAAATAGAAATAGGAACATGGAAAATAGAGATTGCCAGGTTCCAAATTCGTTTCCACCACCACCAGAACCTGCGAAGACAAGTGAAGAGTCCAAATGGTAGGAAGCGGAGCTGGAGATAGAATGGGAACAGAAACCCGGAACTAGGCAAAAGGTTCAATGCCAAGTTCCATCCCGGTTCCGCCTTCAGCAGAACTTGCAAACAACACAAAATTTTGCCAAGGCATGAAAATGAGGACTTCAAGATGGAGGTTGAGACATAATTTCTCAATAGTCCTATGGGATTTTGTTGTTTACATAAGATATTTCAACCTTTCAATTAACTCCTCAAGTTATTTTCTATTATTCTCTATTTTTTCTAATATTTTTTTTTGTGTTTGTAGAGGATATCAGTTGTGTGATCTCACAACATGCCCCAAGATTGTAAGACCTGGGGACCCCAAGTGAAAACTAATGCTTATGGAAATTGTTGGCTAGTTGGAAAGATCATTGAAACTAAAATGGCAAAGATAAATATTTTAGAAAAGAGTACTTTGTAATTCAAGTGTTATGGGTAATAGGTACCAGGAACTAGGAAATCCAAAAATGTAAAAGGTAAATCAAAGTGTTGAGCAAAGTGTTCTAGTCTGGGAGTTAAGGTTCAGGAAATTTATGGGAAAAGCTGAATATTGGGTACCAGATACTGGGTACCGGGTAATAGTGCAAATAAAAGTTTAAATTTTTAATGTTATCCAAAAAATTTGATGGTCAGGTAACCCCGTCTAAAAGATAAATACACAAGAATATACAATTTTCTTAAAAACATGTTATTTATGATGGATTTGTAATGATAACAAATTAATGATGGTTTTATTTACATGAGGATTTTTATAAATGTTTTAAAGGGATTTAATAGGTGGAATTTGTGATTGTAGGAGAAGAAAATTGCGATGCAAAGTTCGGGTATGGATGGTCAAGAAAATTTGGATCACGAATAGACATACCTACATTGAGCTATATATTTCAAGAAATTTTTCAAAGGAGGAGCTTGAGTCATTGAAATACTAGGATCTCGGTATTTCACATATGGTGACAAAAAGCGCCAACCACCCGGGAAGCCCATTTCCAAGAGTAGAAAGCCCAAGGCAGAACCAAAGTGTAGGAATAGGATGATAAAGTAATCTTTCTGAATATATGGGAAAGTTACTACATGCTATCTTGATTCAAGTTATTTTCTTGGTGATAGTAAAAACAGATGAAACACCCAAAAGCCATCAACATGGAGATGAAGGTTGACTTTTGTTGACTTTATTTGCAATTCTCTTACAAGTCACCACATTCCACATGCCTTGATGTGATTCATCCCTTGGATTTCCTCTCATGTATTTGTCTTATCCTATTTGTGTCTTATTTCTATAAAAGGCCAGAGGATACATCTTTTAAAGTTAAGCTCATAATTTGTGGATGCCGAAAGAGCCAAAAATTCTCTAATTTTGTTCTTTTTTCCTAATTTTTGAAGCATTCCTGTCTAAAAACTTGTATGCACATAGATCTTAATCAATATCAAAGCCAATTTGGTATCTAACTATCTCATGTATCTTTTATATCTAGTTTTTTAGTTTAGCCGAACAAGACTGTGTGTTGTTTCATTTAAGAGTGCATACAAAACCTACTTGGTGTCCAAACTAAAGCGATGAAGCAATCTAGTGAAGTATAAAGCGATTTTCTTTGATTTGATTAAATATTGGGGCATGTGTGGAGAATAATAGGGAGAAATTTTATTTTTAGTATTTCGATGTTCTATTTTAGATTAGATGGTTAAATTTTAGAAAATGTTCCAAAAAATAGATGAATGAATGGAAATTTATTGAAAATATTTTGTTTCTATGAAATTGTTGAATGTTTAAATCCAAATCTACTTAAGTGATAGAATTTTTTTTTGATGTTCATGAAATATTATTGTAAATCTATTGATTTTGTGAGATTATTTTATGTTTAAACTAAAAATCTTGTATCTAAGTCTTATGATTATTAATGAAACAAGAGATAACCATAGACCCCTTGAGATTAATAGCAATATCGCATCATACCATGAAGTGAACCTAGTATAGTCAAGACTTGACTACTAGAGACTTGAGATTAAGCTAAGTCAAACTTTTCCTATTATATGGACACCTTAGGTTGCCTTGGTTTAGTATTTGAAGAAGATAGGCTCTTCATAGTTTGTCTATGAATATTTTATATGCACTCTTGTTGTAACATCATCATCAATAGGAACTAGTGCTAGAAGGAGGGGCTCGATTTTCATATGTATCTTTCCCTCCAGGTTTTGTTTAGAAATTTTTATTGGTTTAGGGTTTAATAGTAGCTTGTAAGGTGAGAGCCTAATGCAAGCCGATATTTCAAAAATGAAAGTTAAAAAACTCCAGAAAATACTTAACCAAAGATTATATCCTTTGAGGTTATTCAACTTTGGTAGAGTCACCAAGTGTAGACTTCATGATATAACTTATCATGGTGAACTTGATTGCAATTGTTTTTTAACTAGGGTATGTTTGGCTACATATAAAGTGATTTCGTTAATGGAAGAAGTTTTAACTACTAAAAGAAAGGAACTATTAACAAGAAATATTTTGAATTCTAAAAACGAGTATAACCTTAGTGAAACTAAAAATGTTAGAAAATTAATTTATACATCAGAACAGTTTGTTTTTGAAATGTTAAGTAGCATTTTCAGGGCGTCGTACCCTTCACATCGAGCCACAAGGGCCAAAAAGAAACAAGACTAAAAAGAAAACATTAAGAAAACAAAAAACAAAGATAGCACAAGACCACAGAGAGGTAGCCAAAAGATAGGATACTGGCATTATCCCATTTTTTAAGCAGGAGGTCCACGACCTCATCCCCAATCTGATCTTTGTTCTCTTGATTGTTATTTCCCTCTAGCTCCTCCTTGATGGAATTTGAGAGGGTGCTAGTGACAAAATGGCCCAACTTCATAGTGAAGCGAGTCAACCCATGAAGCCTTTTGTTGAGCATGTCCATTTTCTTCTCCAATTCGCAGGGATCCTCCCCAATGTCCATGGTCCTCGGGACCTCTCCAGGCTCTTTAACCAGGGGATGTGAAGAGTGAGAGGTGGAGCCATCTCTAGGAAACTTTTTGTCTTCAGGAGTGAAGAGGGGCCCCTCCACATTCTCATGCTCATCATCATCAGTTTCCTCTCCCTTGTGCTCCTTGCTGTCAGACCGCTCCTCCTCTAAATCCTCAATTATCTACCTCTTTTTACTGTTCTTTGCAAGCCTCCTAGATCTCCTTCTAGTATTTTCCCCACCAGTCATCACAGTGGTCCTCACAATAGTTTCTCCTCTGGAGTCTTTCCCTATTGTGCTCCTTCCCTTCCCTTCCCTAACAATCAGGTTCGGCATACCTTTCTCCTTCCCCTTTTTTGCAGTGGTGGTCTTGTAGGTCGAAATCACAGGTTTGGACTTCAATTCACAAAGACCCACCACCGCACTGGCATGAGCCATACCCATCCCTCCCTTAAGTTTCTTAGTGGCCATCTTGGCTTTGGGATTCCCCATAGTGCCCATATTGGATTTTCAGGGAGGGCTTTTAGACTCGGCCGAGAAAATATTCACAACCGACAGGGGTTCCATATCCTCAACACGCACAACCGTAATAGCTTTAGGAGGAAAAAGGGCCAAGTGGAAGTGATAGATTCTAAGAATGAGCCCTTGGTGGGGCGAGAGAGGCAGGAGATCACTGGGGTTAAGGCTGGCTAACTCTTTACATTTTTTGATCCAGTTTTCCAAATCCATTAGCAGAAAGAAAGGAAAACTAAGCAACATCTTGTGCTTTAAATAATTCAACAGGGGAAAGTGATAAAAAAAGCAAGTTTTAAACCTACCTTCCAAGGTGACGT